>JASDQU010244291.1:33390-72327 GCA_032191745.1 Picea mariana
AGTAGGGGATTGGGTATTTTTAAGACTACAACCATACAAACAGATGTCCCTCAAGCATGCCAAGAAGGATAATAAATTATCACCAAAGTACTATGGCCCTTATAAGGTGTTGCAAAAGATTGGTACTATGGCATACAAATTGGAGTTGCCTGCATCTTCACGAGTACACCCAGTTGTCCATGTTTCATGCTTAAAGAAGGTTATAGGCGACAAGATCCTAGTTCAAACTATATTGCCAGAACTTGACGAGGAAGGAAAAATCATATTGGAGCCTGAAGCCATCACTGACACAAGAATTCACCAACTGAGGAATAGATCCGTTTTAGAGTATCTCATTAAATGGAGGAAGCTACCGGCTGAAGATTCCACTTGGGAAGATGAGTCTTTTATATAGAAGCATCCAGAGTTACTCAAGCGTTGCGGACAACACTTGTCTCAAGGGGAGGGGCATGTTAAGCCCTAATATTGGCTCATTACCACTTAATTGGGGCATATTAGATTAGTAATGTTATTTTATTTATGTCAGCTTTAGGCCATTAGTTGTAATTTAGATTAGTAATGTTATTTTATTTATGTCGGCTTTAGGACATTAAACCTCTGAGTCTCCTATATATACCAAGGAGACATTTTCATTTTGAATCATCTTGGACTTGAACATTTAAGTGGGGTAAAAGGAGGTTGCCCCCTCGAAGAGGCTTATTATCTGAAATTATCTCTTTTTCAAGGCGTTGAGTACTTTTTCTGAGGTTTTTCTATGCTATATTGATATTTGGTTCTTAACAATCCTCCATATTATAAAAACAACTATGGGAATGTTGGCTACAAATCCAATAGTTTCCATCTCATATAGTGTAAATATACATTGAGACATATCCAAACTTCAATTCCAAATATCCATCTATGATATTGAAAAGTAATCATTATAAATTTCAATTTTGGATTATTACCATCTTTTGGTCATGAAGTAACTATGGTAACTAGCTCATATTTATCTCTTGCATTTCAACATGATCTAGAAATTGAATGAAAGCTAGTAAAGAGGCCATTAAACACTTGTTCATCCCTAAAAATTCCCACCAAAATCCTCAACCAAACTACATCTCCTCCAACCAATTCCTCTTCCCCTCCATGCCCTAGCCAATAATGTACTTTTCATAAGAGTGCTTCCCATAATACCTCAAAATTCCATAGTCTCCAACACCAATTCTCCACGAAGGATTTTCATTCTTAATCACACCCTATGCCTTCTTTCCATCCAAACCTAATTCTATTATAAAAATTAAAGACTCCATTAAACTAGATTCATGGTTTGTTCTCATGGTATAATATTACCACCCTAAAGATTGCTAGCTATTCTTCACCCATAATTACCAACTAGTCTTTGATGCTATCATAAAAGAATTCTTTCTCCCTACAACCATTCATCTACAACTCTATCACCTTGGTTGTGTTAATGAGGAAAATAAATAATTTTAAGTTTCTTAGAAATGTGAAGTGACCTTTGCAATTTTCCACCATTTCGTTGACATCGCTACATGTGATGTGAATTTGTTGGATTTTTCAAGCCTTCTCTTGGGAAAACCTTATCAATATGATCACTTTCACTCACTATGATGTCCACAATAATATGTACACTCTTACAAAATATTGCCAACAATTTATCTTTCATTCCTTATCTAAATCAGCCTCCCTAGCCCTCTTTGATAATGTATTGGTCCCTTAAGTGGCCCTCCATGATTTCCTTCAACTTTTTTTCATACACCAAGAGAAGATTGAAAATACTACCTATCCCACACTACATATACTCTAGCCTCTCCTTGAATTATATGAGGATGTATTTTTGTAACATTGAGCATGGCCTCCTCCTTGTCACATTCAACATGAAATTTAACTTTGATTGGATGCCTTGCTACCCAATTCCCCAAGTTACCAACTATACCCAACTAGAAGTGTAGAAATAGATAAGAATATCCAAGTGTTACTGACAACAGGATGATTTAAACCCAACACTTCCTATTGTGGTTGGACAACATTCCTTATCCCTAAGAATGAATCCTAGGAATGAGTTTTTGAGACAAATTATAAATTCTTGAATAATATTATTGTTAAAACATATATCCATTGCCTTGCATTGGTTATTTTCTTAACCACCTAGCATTTTCATGTTACTTCACCAAGATGCATCTCACAGTTGGATACCATCATAGATGTTGTTGATACTTGGAAAATGGCCTTCAAAACCAAATTCATCATTTTTGAAATGTTGGTCATGCCCTTTGGCCTCACCAATGCTACTACAACTTTTATGCAACTCATCAATGACATTTTTCAGCCACATCCAAGGAATTTTATCATCATGTATAATCAGAGACATTCTTTTTTTTATCAAGACTTGGGATGATCACATCCAATAACTCTGCCAAACTATCGATATACTATGTTCCAGTCAACTCTAGGGAAACATTGTGAGTGCAATTTGTTTTTTATTTCTATTGTGAGGTTTCAACTGATGGCATCAAGATCGATCCTTGCAATGATGAGGCACTATTGAATTGGACATTACCTCATACAATAGTCAATCTTAAGAGATTCCCTGATGGCATAAAATTTTATAGAAAGTTCATTTTTTAGTTTGCTAAAATTTCCATCCCAGTGCATCATTTATCCAATCAACATCACTTTGATTGGTCTCCAAAGACATAATATGTGTTTTCTAAATTAGAGAAGATGTTATGTTCAAATCCAATATTGCACCTTCTAGTTTTGCAACAACTTTTCGAGATTGAATCAAATTCCTTGCAGCATGGAAATATTGGCACTATACTTAAACATGGAGGACATATAATGACTCATAATTTAGAGAGTTTTCCACCTATCAAATTAAAATATAGTAATATTATGATAAGGAATGTTATGCTTTGATCTAAAGGTTGAAACATCAATGACATTATCTATTAAGAAAATAAACAATTCTATGCAAAGAGAATAATCCTCTAGTCTTCCTCAATTCAAAAGCCAAAATCCAGGATCATTGTTTCCTTTAGTGAGAATATTACATCCAATAATTCTACTTAATAATTAAATACAAGAAGGGTTGTGCAAACAAAGTTGAAAATATCCTCAACCACCATATTCCACATGCCTTCCCTATTTTTGAAATTTGCATCCCAACATATGTGATCTGGATTTATAGGGAACTACATTAAACACACACAAAAATATAGCAGAGAACACAGTAATACAATTAAAACCAACTTATATTAATGAATAAAATAACAGAAAACTATAGAACACAAACCGACTATAACAGTGGTAGCTTAGCTTTGAAGAGAGAGAGATCTCAGCTACACTCATTTGCAAAAATATATTACAAGAGAACAAAATAATGTCTTTTTAACATAAAGAAAGAACCCTAATGGTCTAAAAACCTAACCCTAGGAGGTGAAGTGTCAAAAAGGTTTGCAATCTTTGAGGTGGTTAGTTGATACACCAACTTCTCAGAGGCACAACGTTTGCATAAATCTCCATTTTGGGTGCAAAGTGAATCATTGAAAATATCTAACTGAGAAGTGAAATTTTAGGTAGGGCCAGACCACCCTTAGCCTTGAATGGAAAAAAAAACATCATTTAAGGCCGCAAAATAACCCTAGAAGTCTAGGACTTGAAAAATGTAGATAAAAT
Organism: Picea mariana; assembly: GCA_032191745.1. NCBI lineage: Eukaryota > Viridiplantae > Streptophyta > Pinopsida > Pinales > Pinaceae > Picea > Picea mariana. The sequence continues at coordinate 37,072 of JASDQU010244291.1, forward strand.
TGCCAATATGGAGAACCATGTTGAGTCAATGGAAGAGGTGGGTGTCCATCAATTTCCACCTAGATTAGTCCTAACCCCTTATGAATAAATGGTCCCCATTGTGTCAAGTTCCCTTATCATATGTGAAAATGTTTTTTGAATTTGACTCCTAGTGAGCCACTTGCCTTGGTGAAGAGGTTGTCCTACTTTGACAACCTGATATAGTTGTATGTTCTACTGTTGAGTTCCTTTGTCTTGGTGTCAATGATACAATCCACTTTAGCCTTCTCAATGTAGTCAAGATTGAGTTCTGTAGGGGCGAAATGCTCAAATACCTCTAAAGTGTCCAATAGGGGTGGAAAATATGGTCGAAGAAGCTCCACATTAAATACTGGGTGCAATCCAAGGAAAGAGGGAATATTCAATTCAAAATCATTCTCAACCACAACCTTCATGATGGTGTAAGGCCCATATCAAAGTGTTTTGAGATTCATGTGGGGGCCTATGAGGAACTCTTTTTTCAAATTAAACCACACCTTATCACCAACCTAAAACTTGTGTTGAACCCGATGTTGGTCATGTTGTTGATTGTACCTGGCATTCACGTTTTGTAGGATATCATGATTTGTTTTTTAGATGTGTTGGATCCTTTAAAACAATTTGGTTTCTCTATATTCCTTGGTTGAGCATGGTATTACTATTCCTATGAAGATGTAATGGGAAGAGATACATTAATGGGGGCCAATGGCTGGAACCCCAATCACACGACCTGAAAAGGCATGTGGCCAATAGAGTTGTGGAGGGATGTTTTGTAACTATGTTGAACATAAGGAAGGATTCCATCCCATGTGCATGGATGTTTGGAGTTATACATTCTCATAATATGCATAATAATTATGTTGACAAACTCTATTTGTCCATTAGTTTTGGGGTGGAAGGTAGTGGTTTTTGTGAGTTTGGTATTCATTAGTGACCATGGGATAGACTACAATTTACTCAAGAACCTGCTATTGAAATTTGAAATAATAGTATGTGGTATCCTGATATGAACTCAAACAAATTCAAAGAATATCTTAGCAGTGACCTCGGTGGTGATACTCTTCTTGCGGGCTGTCAAGATGGCCATATTAGAAAATCTATCAATGAACACAAATATGCAGACATTACCATGTTTGGTAGAAGGTATACCATACATATAATCCATGGATATGGACTCCCATGTCCTACTGGGAGTAGATAGAGGATTGTACAAACCCTACTTTTTAATGGCAAGTTTGGCAATGGCACAAGTAGTGCATGATATGATATACTTGCTGACATCTTGTCGAAGCCTCAACCAATAAAAGTAATTTTATAGTACAACCATAATATTTTCCACACCAAAGTGTTCTTCCACCCGACTGTAATGAGATTCCTAAATCATCTTCACACACTCACTTGAAGGAACATAAAGATAGCCCAAATGACACAATAGTCCATTCCGAAAATGAAAATACGCTACTGGTGTTCCCGCACCCAATGTTTAATATGCGACATTGAAGTTAGGATCATTTTGATATAGCTACGACCACCCATAGTTATCATTGTTGCAAGAGTTGAGAACTATGGTTAGTGTTGCAACTCGAGGTTGACTGAGGTAGTCAATGACTTGGTTGGTGCTACCCTTCTTGTATTTAATGTTCAGTTGGCACTGTTACAGGTAGGTGGACCAATTTTGGTGGAAATAATTTTGTAACTTATCCTAAATTTGCATGGAATTCAGAGGATTTTGATCAGTGTGTGATCTAAGTCAATATAGGTGGCCACCCACGTATTCCATTGGCTCAAAACACAATTTTTCACCTTGGCATATTTTCTACGGTTTTTTGGGTCCTACAATTCTAGGCCCATTTTGAAGTCCTAAATGACGTTTTATATCTATTGGGATTTTTGGAATGTTTAATCCTTGGCTAGACCTTTCCAATGGTATATCGATCACCCCAAACAAATATTGTATGCAACATTTATGCCCTTAGGAAGTTGGTGTATCAACTACCCCCATCGGGGCCTGTAAACATTTTGGCATTTCATCTTCTGGGGTTAGGTTTTTGCATGTTTTGGGTTTCTTCATTAATTATTTATGTTAAAAATTCCTTTCGATCCTCATTGTAAACAAATATTCTTGTGAATTTCCATAACCATCACATCTCTTCTCATAGATATGCTACCACCATTCTACTGAGTTTATTTTTCTCTGCATTTTATAGTTCTGGTGCATTTCGTTCATTAATAGAAATTGTGTATTACTATATCTTTGTGTTTCATGCAATATATATGTGTGTTTCTTAGTTACATATATTCCTTCATGTCATTCTCAACATAATATGTATCAATGGTATCATAGTAGTGTGCTCTTGGTCATTTCTTAGTGCATGTCCCCGAAAAGGTTACGACATAGAGATTTGGGTCTCGAGCTACTTTCTCTTGAGGATGACCTCTCTCGTTAGCCCAAGCATCCTACCATAGAGGAATAAAAGAGAGATGAGGGAGAAGGATATCCTATCGATTTGTTGCTCACGGAATTCCTTGAACAACAAAGGAATGAGACGATGGATATTTTTTCCCAAATCCTTCGACGATTGCCAACAACAACAAATGCATATTCATCAAGAAGCCACTTTGGAAGAAATGCCCCCTTCAAGGTACACCTTAATTTTAATATTCCTATATTTGAAGGTCATATATATGCAGATGATTTGGAAAATTAGTTACATATACTGGAAGGTTATTTCTCTATTCACAATTTTTCCAATAGGAAAATGATCACCTTTGCTCTCTTGAATTCTATCCCCCATGTCAAATATTGGTGGGAGACTTACCATGAGAAAAAATCCATAGAAGAATATGGAAAATTTGGGGACAAGCCCACTTGGGACTCTTTTATGGATGCCTTCAAGGAACAATATTAACCTATTGGAATCTATGATGAGAAGTACACAAGATGGACCACACTACGTCAAGAGAGGGACCAAATAGTGTTGGAGTTCACAAATACCTTCCACACCTTTCACACCAATATATTATATGGGTATCAAATACTCTAAGCAACATCTAGTTATAAAATACCATATGGGTATACATAGGTACATCCAAAAACAATGGATTTTCTGTACATCTCGTCACTGGGACTYGCTTATCGATATGTTGTCAAAATCGAGCAGAAATTTAAGAAGTAAAAAAAGAGGGAGTTTAGGTATGAAAATTTGAAACAACCGAAGTATGGTAAAGGTGGACCTAAATCACAAAACAACCAACCTCAAGACAACCATTTCAATCTRTGGGAAAATAAGGGTAATGGGAAGATGAAGAAGGAAACTGGAAAGTGGAGTGACTTCCACAAAATCCATTGGCACAACACTGATGAATTTCGTTGAAATAGTCATTGGAGGTTGAGCTCAAATAAAAATATCCAAACCCCAACTTAGACTCTGATTTAGAAAACAATAAAAGGAAACAAATCATTGATGCAAAACCCACTTCTACCATCACTACCACAACAATCCAACTAGAATAATTAGAGGATCTTGAGGAGGGGGAGCGCCTCTTCCATTCACATATGTGGGTGAAGGGGACCCCACTGCATTTCATCATTGATAATGGAAGCCAAAAGAAACTAATCTTAGTAGATGTCATAAAGCAATTGTATTTGTTGAAAACAACACATGTGCAACCATACAACATTAGGTGGCTTCGCCATGGACAATATCTCCACATCAACTAGCAGTTCTGCTTGTCCTATGACATCAATACCTTCAAGGATGAGGTAATTTGTGATGTTTACCCACTAGAATTCTGTGATGTTATTTTAGGACAACCATATATGTGTAAGCATCATGCTATTTATGAGTCTCGACTTTGTATTTTTATTGTTACTCTGGGGGGTTATCTCTATAGGGTACTAGAGGTAGCTCTGACTTTTCTCGTAGAAACACAGTGCTGCAAAGTAATCTCTCATAACACAAAGTTTAGCCTCTTCATGATCTGATTAGAAGGTGAATAGACAAACACTGCAAACACTACAACCTCGAACCAAACACTACAATCTCGAACCAAGACCTTTGTATCCAGGAGAAGCAGGCCGACAATATTGAGCAAAAATATATTTTTTCTTCACCTACAGGGGTGCCTTCATACTTCCTAGTCAAGACAAGATATTACATAACCCTTCATAGATCTATTGGCCATATCCAATTTCAGAAGTGCCTGGGGTTCCAACCATTATTCCCCATTGATGTATATCTTCATTCTTCATCTACACTGACATATTCCTCCCACACTCAGACGAAGGTATATCACACAACTGGATTGGTAAAATAGATCCAACCTCTCCAACAACAGGTTCATGACCTCCTTCAACAAGCTAATGCCAAGTATAAGAAGGACAATGTCTTCAGCAAGGCAGGTGACACACCAATGTTTAGATTCAACAAAATATTCCCCATCTTCCATGGCAACTTGGCAGAATGAAGAACATTTCTTCCTGAGACGGGGAGTAATGATTCAGGTGGATATTAGTGGCCACCCACCTATTCTACTAGCTCAAAACACAATTTTCCACCTTGGCAGTTTTTATACGTATTTTTGGGTCCTAAAATTACAGGTCCATTTTGAATTCCTAAACTACATTTTAAATCTACTGGGACATTAAAAATGTGTACTCCTCGACTAGACTTTTCCAAATTTATACCGAGCACGCCAAATAGAGATCGTATGAAAAAAACTATTCCCTCGTAAAGTTAATGTAGCAACTACCCCCATCAGGTCCCGCAAACCTTTTAGCATTTCATCTTCCAGGGCTAGGTTTTTGGATGCTTCAGGTTTTCTCATTAATTATTTATGTTAAAAATTCCTTTCAAGCCTCGTTTTAAACACATCTTCTTGAAAATGCATCTAGCCATCACATCTCTTCGTAGAGATATTCTACCACCATTATAGTGAGTTCATTTTTCTCTGCATTTTATAGTTCTTGTACATTTTATTCATTAATATAAATTGTGTATTAATGTATCTATGTGTTTCTTGCAATATATCTATGTGTTTCCTAGTTATATATATTCCTTCATTTTGTTCTCATCATAATCCAGATCAATGTGGATGGTGGTCTCCTTCCTGAGAATGTAATGCTTTCATTAGCGGTAGGATTGTACAATGGAGTACATCTCCTTATCATAACTGGGGTACTTTTGTATGACATATGAGAGTCTCTAATTGTGGTATGACATTCGATGGCCATGTTGAGTGAGGAATACATGAACTACATAGTCTAAAGCATCTGTCTCAATCTCAAAGGGTTGTTTCATATTTGGCAAGGTGAATATGGTTGTTGAACATAATAGTGTTTCAAATCCTCAAATAATTTTTTCTATGACTTGGCCCAAAAAAAATTGGCTTTATATCCACCCTTTGTGATGTGGTTGAGGGGCCAAGTAACATGAGATAACCCCAACATGAACATGTGATAGAAGTTGGCAAGTCCCAAGGAACTGTGGAGCTCATTTAGATTCATTGGGGCCGACCAGTCATGAATGACTTGGATCTTGGATGGATCCACATGCACACCATGTCCATCCACGATGTATCCCATATATTGGATTCTCTTCATGCCAAATGAGCATTTTTCTAGATTGGTGTATAAATTGTGTTTTCATAGGGTGTTAAGGACCTATGGAATGTGTTGCAAATGTTCTACCAATTTTTTACTGAAGAATATGAGGATGTCGTTCAGACATACAACCATAAAAGAATTGGTGAATGGTTGTAGGATGTCATCTATCATTCTCATGAAAGTTGTTGGAGAATTAGTCAAGCCAAAAGGCATGACCAACCACTCAAAAAGGCCTTCTTTAGGCTTGAAGGAAGTCTTCCATACATCATTTTTCTTGATTGGTACCTAGTGGTAGTATGACTTGAGATCAATCTTACTAAAGTACTTAGCACCCTTGAGTTGGTCAAGAAGGTCATCAATCTGGGGAATGGGATATTAGTTCCATATTGTGAATTTGTTTATATCTCTATATCAATGCAAATTTTCCACGTCCCATATTTCTTTCGTACCAACATAAAAGAGCTCCCACAATTAGGTGAGGATATTGGTCGAATGTGTCATTTTTGGATTAACTCTTGAATATGGTATTTGATTTCTTCATTTTCCATGGGAGAATTCCTATATACTAGGATTTTAGGTAAAGGAACACCATGTATCAAATAAATTGAATGCTTGACATGGTAGTGTAAAGGTACTATAGTAGGCAAGGTGAAGATATCTCTATATTCTTCCACTACTTTTTCCACCAGCTTTTGTTGCACGGTGAGACCTTGTGCAAGGGTTGTTGATGTCATTGTGATCTTCCATTCACGTTTAGAGAAAACCATGAAGAGGAAACATTTCTTAGTTTGGGAGATTACCTTCCTACATTGCTTAGTTGAAATCAAAGAGACCATGGTAGTTGAAACGACCTCGGGTATTGTTGGCACAGGGGAAAACCTAGGGTTCAACACTACAATAGCGCACCAACAAAACCCTAACTACCGACCCTTTCGACAACACCTACGAAGGATATGAAGTCTCACCCGAGGTAGAGGTAGGGGTGATTGTGAGACTCAGGTGTTTGCAACCTTAGCGGGGACATAGATCTTTGATTATGATACTTAATAGATCACTTAGCACCATCATATCCTCAATATGAAATCAATATCTACTTCGCTAATAAAAAAGAGCTTCACAACATTCACACTGATCTAATGTAATTAAGCACTTATCACAAACAAATGGATGAGATCTAGCAGAAGCAAGCACTAAACACATTCATAAAAGTCATATCTAACATTCATAGCACAAAGCATAAGCATATCTATCTATCTATATCAAATCACTTAGCAAAATAAGTTATAAACACATCAAGACAAGCACAAAGCGAAACAACACAGTGTTTACATGGTTCACCCCCACCCTGGGGCTATGTCCACCAACTCTTCATCTTTATTGTCTTCAGTCAATTGGTTACAAGGAAAGAGCCTCAAAACCCTACTTCACCTAGGACAGGAGATCTGTGCACCTTGCTAGATCCTCCTTCCTTGCATTATAGTACAAAGCACTCGCAGCCTGTTACAATACCTTGCACCTAGCTCTGCAAGTCTCTCACAGTATGCACAGAGAATCTACACACCATACTTGCACGTAGCACTTAGCTATCTTGCATACACCACATAGATGTACCACCACTTCTATCTAGCCTAAGCATCTATTTATATATTACAAAATAGGCCTAAACATGGGTAAACCCATGGGCCGACATCCCAATCCCGTTACATAATCCCAAAAACCCAAAAAGGACCCAAAAAGGGGCCGAGATCCCGTGATCTCCGCTTCATCTTTCACTCCTCCTTTGACAGGCTGTCGAAGTAAAAAATAGGTCAACATGACCAAGAATCTCTAAAATCTTGGTCAAGGGCCAACAGGCCCCCAACACTCACCTGTGACTCATCCCGAGTCACTCTAGTCTGACTAGTTCTGCCTCAAATGCCTCACACTTGGCTCGAGCTGCTTCGACCTACTATTGTGCTACGACCTCTTGCTCGGTGAACTCCTAGATTACTACGTCATTCACTGGCCCTTCTAGGCATTGTTCTGTTGCATTAACAACCTACTCTAGGTATGCTCCTCGGCTCTCAACCTCTGTGAACAATTGATAGGCCTTATCTTGCACAGGTTGGAGCCGTTGAGTTACTTCCATAAATTTTCTTTGAATCGTATGGATGTAATGTTGGATGGTGAGCTACTCTTGAGACCGCTTCATTCTTTCTACAGCTGATAGGTCCTTCAGCTGCACCTGTAGTATCTCTGTGTGTTTCTTTGCTTCCTGGAGCTGCGACTCCAGTTCCTACAATTCTGGATTCTCAGTGAGCTTCTAATATGTTTGGGCACTGTGGTTACTCAGCTTCTTGCACTCCCCGGTAAGAGCCTTCAGTCTCTCAACTGCGCTCCTGGCGGTTTCTTCCCTTTGGTCTCTTACATCTTGAGGGGTCTCGAGTACTGTGCGTAGCTCCAAATCTACTATGCGTTGTTGTAGTTGTTGGATCACTTCTTCAAGTTGCACTACTTGTTGTGGAATTCTCTCTTCGACCTTTACTTCCAAGACTATAATAGAGCGAAGCACTCTGTTGACCATTTCTTTTACTTCGAGTTTCTCCATGAGAAAATGTTCCTTTTCTTTCTGCAGTTGGGATTTTTCTTCGTCGAAATTTTCCTGGAGAGAAAGCTTATCCCATTCTGCAATACTGCATTTCTCTACAAGGAATTTTTGTACTTGTGTCAAAGCCTGGGTGGTTTGCGTTGTTTCTTCTTGTGCTTGTCGAAGACAAGCTTCGACTGTATCAACTATTCAGTGGAGTTGAGCTGGCTCATCTCCCAATTCTGGTGTTCCTAATGGCAGAGGCACAGTGGAGACTGCACAGCTAGACTGCAGTGCTTGTTGTACTCCTTGGAGCTCAATCTCAATTCTATTGTACATCGTTTCCTGCTTAGCCTCTTGTTTCTCTGCTATCTCCGATGAAGCATCATTCAGGGCCACTATAATGAAATTGAAATCATCTGAGGTGAGGATAGTTTGCATTTGGTCATAGAAGCTTTCGATTTCTTCCGAGAGGAAGGCTTCGGGGAGAAACCTTCCTTTTCTTCTAGGGGTCCTCCTCATCTCTAGGCGATGTAACCTCACCTTTATTATGTTCAACTTATGTCCCATGGAAGCAATTTTCATGGATTCACTGTCTAAATCCTAAACCTCTTCAGTTTTCTTCATCCTGCTAGGTCTGGGTGTATCCTGTGCAATTTCTAAACTGTCTATATCGGATATCTCCACAGGGTCTACTGGAATGCGGAGGTCCGCCGACCAGTCCTTGGTGATCTCCTCCAATTCCTCCTCCATTAGCTTGTAGTAGGAATGAATTTTATGCTTGTGCTCATCAGTGCGCGCTGTGATATAAATGAAATGGTGGTCCGTGTTGAATTTCATCAAAGGCGGGAACCTATGTAAAGTATTCAGAGTTATGCGAGGCATGGACTGTATGGCTACCTTTAACTGGTTGTAGTATGCGTGAAATACAACATTGGACTGCCACTGTTTATTCATGTCACTTGAATACCACAGTGTATTGAACTTCGCAGTGAATGCTTCAAAGGGCTTGATGTCCGGGAAGGTCGCACCTTCCGACATCTCCCAAGAAATGAAAGCGATCAATATCAATAGCCAACTGAAGTGAAATTCATACCCTTGATCCTGGGATTTTTTGCAGTCAAGTTCTAATTGGTTCACTAGGTACTTCACCCAATTCATTTGTAGGCCCTCCGCGCACTTCCCTACGAGGTCGACTACAAAAATAGTGACTTAGGTGGGTCGATTCTTTCGTACTAAATTTCCTATGATTAATTGACAGGTAGGGCACACTGCATCACTCTAGATAGAAGCTACCTTGTAGCCTTGCGTGCCCTTATCAACATCTTCGTAAGTGTCCTTGATCCTCTGTGCGAGAGTGCGGTCCATGGATTTTCCAGGGTAGAAATCCTGTGGGTCGGGTCCTTGCATACTAAGCCCGGTGATCTGATTTATCAACGTTGAATCCACTGTTATGCGATGGTTTAACCATAGATAATCTCCATGGTAACAAGAAAACAACAATTTGACACATGCATTCACCCCCTGGTGTCATCTGAAGTGCATAATATTCATAACGTTCAGTAGGGTGGACTACACAAGGTTATGGTTCCATGACTGAGGGACGATCTTCGAATTCTTTCCCTTTGTTCTGGTCAGGTACTTATGCGGGGCGAGGATGTTGTAGACCTTCCTATCGTTGAGGTTGAAGTCACTAAACTTCAATGCTGCAATCTTTTCTTAGTCTGTGTGAACTACACGTATCCTCTTCGGGAGGTACGCAGTGACCAAAGAATTCTCAAAATCTCTAGGTACGTTGTATCAACTTACATCACATCTCAAAGGTGGTATATAGGTGGGTAATATGCTCAGAATCAACTTAGCATTCGCGAGATCATCCCTGTGCTTAGTTCGCTTCTCATCTGATGCCCAGGATGGTCTGGCTTGATCAGTTGACGAAGAGGCTGGAAGACCTCTCGTGGATGATTCTTGTACACTTGTGGACATTGACATGACTCTCTCAATCATCAAGTCAATCAAAAATTTTTCAACAGCTTTCTCGATGGTGCTCAATTCATCCGACATACAAACTCAGGGTTAACAATCACGGGTTCGGAGAATAACTTAGACATAGTAATGAGATAGAGAGCAAGAGCACAACAATCACTGTATAAACTCGGCTTAGTCTGTGGGCTCAAATTCTCAATTAGCAAAAGTGTTCTCGGTGCATGGTACGATGGGATAAATAGGTAACTCAACAACAGTTCACTTGCAATGGGTATGAAGCCTCCATTAACCCTGTTTTGTCTGTTATGGCATGGTCCAACGATCTGATGATGAACCATAAATTCCTTTCTACCCATTCGGGGTGACAATCGAATGGTTATAATGTCCCCAATGGATATATTTCTTCGCGATGGCAAAGTGCCATGTGTCGTTGTTCCGATATCCCGATGAAGCTCCAATTTTGCAAATTTCCCTCCTAAGAAGTTTCCTCTGGAACTTTCTATAATTTAGCCCTCTTCTTACTTAACTTCCCAGCCTTCTTTCTAGTGAGCTTCATCTTGGTATGTCTTTTTCCATTTTGATTCTTATCTTCGTTTGACATAGTCATTGTGCGATGTTGAGATTCTTTCCTAGGATTCAGGGGTAGTACCTCTTCTTTATCTGGGGTAGGTACTTCAGTCTTCTGTGAGTCCTCTAATGTTCTTGCAGCTTCGACATCTAGGCCTCTAGTGTTAAATAGCTTCGATATGTTCTCCTGTTCTTCAATCAAGTGTGCGATCCTTCTGGTCATGAAATCTTTTAAATCTAGTTTCTTCTGCTCCAAAAATTCTTCTTCTTCCTTTCATCTGGCTTGATTTCTATCAATCCAAGGTTTTCCTAGTAACATGGTAAACGAGGCATTGTCTTCAATAAATTTAATAATCTCAAAATCTTCGTCTGTTGAAGTTCCATTTGAACTCATAGGTATCTGCACGAGCCTTCCACATAAGTTTATCAGCTTTCCTCTAAATAACCCTACTCCTCCTAATGAAGGAATCATAGCAGGCCTCCCTATAGCTACCCAATTTCTCTCTGTCATGATATTCCCCTGTGTCTCTTCATTTAGAACACAGTCAATGTCGAAGTCTCCTATTCTTGCTTCAAGGAATTCTTTTTCTTTAAAGATCTCTTATAAGCTGACATGTTGGTGGTCATTCAAGGTTTCCTTCAGCTGTAGCAATACTTTCTCTGATTATTTATGGGATTCTACTATAGTCTCTATATCTACCTTAGGTTTTTCCTAATTCAGATTCATTCTTTCAACTTTAGCAATCATTCTAGGGAAATCCAACACTTMATGGTCCATAGCTTTGCAACAAAGACAGCTAGGTCTTCTTCCAAGACATTCCTTAGCAAGATGTCTTGGTCTTCTGCAGCTGTAACAGAGGGTTAATCCTCTCTTTATTTTAAATGATCCCCAACTTCTCCTTTACTACGCGCTAGGAGCATAGGAGATAACCTGCAACAAATTATTTCTAAGAGCCTGCATTCATTTGTTAGTCCAAACATTCTATCTATGCATAGGTATAACATATCTTTCACTATTCTTTTCAGATCTATTAATATCAAATCTTCCTTCATCTATCAATACCCTAGTTTTTGAACTAGGACAGACTCTATTAAACATACCTAGATCCATACTCTAGAAAAAAAAAATTCCTCTTATCTTACTTCTACAGAGCACAAAGCTTCCAGATCTAAAACTTTTCACTATTCTTACCTTTATCAAAGCACAGAGCTTGCAAATCTTACCTCTTTTAATCATAAATTCTCACTTTTACCTTTCTTAGAGAACAAATCTTTCACATCTTGCTTCTTTCCTTCAGATCTGAGTTCTTTTCTTCAAATCAGGCTTCTTTCTTTTAGCACAGATCTTTATAAATCAAGTAGAATATTGCGCACTACAGCGACAGATCTATGTACAAAGCTTTCACAACTTCAGGATGAATCTTTGCACAAAGCTTCTTCTTTCTCAATTCCCAGCAATCACAGTTTCGGTCCCAGCAATGGAACCATTTGTTGGCACGGGGGTATAATGACGGTTCAATGCTACAACAATGCACCAACAAAACCCTAACTACCATCCCTTTCGACGAAGAAGATGAAGTCTCACCCGAGGTAGAGGCAGGGGTGGTTACGAGACTCAGGTGTCTGCAACCTTAGCTGGGACACAGATATGTGATTATGATACTTAATAGAGAATTTAGCACCGTCATATCCTCAATATGCAATCAATATCTACTTCGTTGATAAAACAGAGCTTCACATCATTCGCACTGATCTAATGTAATCAAGCACTTAGGAAAAACAGATGGATGAGATCTAGCAGAAGTAAGCACTAATCACATTCATAGAAGTCAGATCTAACATTCATAGCACAAAGCATAAGAATACCAATCTATCTATATGAAATCACTTAGCAAAAGAAGTTATAAACACATCAAGACTAGCACAAAGTGAAACAACACAGTGTTTACATGGTTCACCCCCACCCCGGGGCTACGCCCACCAACTCTTCTTCTTTATTGTCTTCAGTCAATTAGTTACAAGAACAGAGCCTCAAAACCCTACTTCGCCTAGGAAAGGAGATTTGCACACCTCGCTAGATCCTCCTTCCTTGCGTTACAATACAAAGCACTCACAGCCTGTTACAATACCTTGCACCTAGCTCTGCAAGTCTCTCACAATATGCACAGAGAATCTACACACCATACTTTCACATAGCACTTATCTATCTTGGATACACCACATAGATGCACCGCCACTTCTATCTAGCCTAAGAATCTATTTATATATTACAAAATAGGCCTAAACATGGGTAAACCCATGGGCCAACATCCCAATCCCGTTACATAATCCCAAAAACCCAAAATGGACCCAAAAAGGGGCTGAGATCCCATGATCTCCGCTTCGTCTTGCACTCCTCCTTCGACAGGCTATCGAAGTCCAAAATAGGTCAACATGACCAAGAATATCCCAAATCTTGGTCAAGGGCCAACAGAGCCCCAACACTCACCTGTGACTCATCCTGAATCACTCTGGTCTGACTAGTTCTTCCTTAAACACCTTGAGCTTGGCTCGAGCTGCTTCGACCTACTGCTATTCTATGACCTCTTGCTCGACGAACTCTCGGATTACTATGTCATTCACTGGCCCTCCTAGGCATTGTTCTGCTACATTAACAACCTTCTCTAGCTCTGCTCCTCGACTCTCAAGATATGTGAACAACTGATAGGCCTTATATTGCATAGGTTGGATTCATTGAGTTACTTTCATAACTTTTCTTTGAATCGTATGGATCTTCTGCTGGACGGTGCGCTTCTCTTGAGACCACTTCATTCTTTCTATAGATGATAGGGACTTCAGTTGTGCCTGTAGTATCTCTGCGTGCTACTTTGCTTCCTGGAGCTGCGACTCCAGTTCCTACAATTTCAGATTCTCAGTGAGATTCTCATACGTTTGGGAACTGTGGTTACTCAGTTGCTTGCACTCCCCGGAAATATCCTTCAGTCTCTCAATTTCACTCTTGGCAGTTGCTTCCCTTTGGTCTCTTACATCTTGAGGGGTCTTGAGTACTATGTGTAGCTCCAAATCTACTATGCATTGTTGTAGCTACTGGATCACTTCTTCAAGTTGCACTACTTGTTGTGGAATTCTCTCTTCTACCTTTACTTATACGCCTGTCACAGAGCGAAGTGCTCTATTGACCATTTATTTTGCTTCGAGTTTGTCTGTGAGCAACTGTTCCTTTTATTTCTGGAGTTGGGATTTTTCTTCGTCGAACTTTTCCTAGAGAGCAAGATTCTCCCATTATTTAGTACTGCATTGCTCTACAAGGACTCCTTGTACTTGTGTCAAACCCTGGGTGGCTTGCGTTGTTTCTTCTTGCACTCGTCGAAAGCGAGCTTCGACTGTATCAGCTATTTGGTGGAGTTGAGCTAGCTCATCTCCAAGTTCTGGTGTTCCTAATGGCAGAGGCATAGTGGAGACTGCATGACTAGACTGTAGTGCTTATTGTACTCCTTGGAGCTCAATCTCGATTATATTGTACATCGCTTCCTGCTTAGCCTCTTGTTTCTATGCTATCTCCAGTGAAGCATCATTTAGGGCCACTATAATGAAATCAAAGTCATCTGAGGTGAGGATAGTTTTCATTTTGGTCATAGAAGATTTCGGTTTCTTCTGGGAGGAAGGATTCAGGGGGGAAACCTTCATTTTCTTCAAGGGGTCCTCCTCATCTCTAGGCGGTGTAACCTCTCCTTTCTTCTGTTCAACTTATGTGCCATGGAAGCAATCTTCACAGATGCACTGTCTAAATCCTAAACCTCTTCAGGTTTCTTTATCCTGCTAGGTCCGGGTGTATCCTGTGAAGTTCCTCAACTATCTATATCCGATATATCCGTAGGGTCTGTTGGAATGAGGAGGTTTGACGACCAGTCCTTGGTGATCTCCTCCAAGTCCTCCTCTGTTAGCTTGTAGTAGTATTGAATTTGATACTTGTGCTCATCAGCGCACGCTGTGATATAAATGAAATGGTGATCCGTGCTGAATTTCATCAAAGGTCGGAACCTGTGTAAAGTATTCAGAGTTATGCGAGTCGCGGACTATATGGATACCTTCAACTGGTTGTAGTATGTGTGAAATACAACATTGTACTACCACTGTTTATTCATGTCGCTTGAATACCACAGTCTGATGAACTTCGCAGCCAATGGTTCAAAGGGCTCGATGTCCAGGAAGGTCGCACCTTCTGACATCTCCCAGGTAATGAAAGTGGTCAGGATCAATAGCCAGTTGAAGTGAAATTCATACCCTTGATCTTGGAATTCTCTGTAGTCAAGTTCTAATTGGTTCACTAGGTACTTCGCCCAATTCATTTGTAGGCCCTCCGCGCACTTCCCTGCGAGGTCGACTACAAAACCAATGACTTGGGTGGGTCGGTTCTTTCATACTAACTTTCCTGCGATCAATTGACAGGCAAGGCACACTGCGTCTCTCTAGATAGAATTTATCTTGTAGCCTCGTGTTCCCTTCTCGACATCGTCGTAAGTGTCCTTGATTCTCTATGCAAGAGAGCGATCCATGTCTTTTCCAAGGTAGAAATCCTATGGGTTGGGTCCTTGCACACTAAGCCCAGTGATCCGATTTATCAACATCAGATCCACTATTATGTGATAGTTTAACCATAGATAACCTCCATGGTAACAAGAAAACAACAATTTGACACATGCATTCACCTCCTGGTGTCGTCTGAAGCACGAAATCTTCATAGCGTTCAGTAGGGTGGACTGTGCGAGGTTATGGGTCCATGACTGAGGGACGATCTTTGAATTCTTTCCCTTTGTTCTGGTCAGGTACATATGCGGGGCAAGAATTTTGTAGACCTTCCTGTCGTTGAGGTTGAAGTCACTAAACTTCAATGATGCAATCTTTTCTTGGGCTGCACAAACTATGCGTATTCCCTTCAGAAGGTACGTAGTGACCAAGGCGTACTCAAAATATCTAGGTACGCTATCTCAATTTACAACACTGCTCAAAGGTGGTATATAGGTGGGTAATATGCTCAGAATCAAATTAGCATTCGCGAGATCATCCTTGTGCTTAGTTCGCTTCTCATCTGATGGTTGAGATGGTCCGGCTCGAGTAGTTGACGGAGAGGCTGGCATTCCTCTCGTGGATGTTTCTTGTACACCTGTGGACATCGACATGACTCTCTCAGTCATCAAGTTGATAAAAAATTCTTCAACATCCTTCTCGACAGCACTCAATTCATCTGACATACACACTCGAGGTTAACAATCGCTGGTTCGGAGAATAACTTAGACACAGAAGTGAGATAGAGAGAAAGAGCACAACAATCACTGTATAAACTTGGCTTAGTCTGTGGGCTCAAATTCTCAATTAGCAAAAGTTTTCTCAGTACATGGGACGATGGGATAAATAGGTAACTCGACAATGGTTCGCTTGCAACAGGTATGAAGCCTCCATTAACCCTGTTTCGTTCATTATGGCACGGTCCAACGTTTTGATGACAAACCATAAATGCCTTTCTACCCATTCGGGGCAACAGTCGAATGGTTATAATGTCCCCAATGGCTATATTGCTTCGCCATGGCGAAGTTCCATGTGTCATTGTTTTGATATCCTAACGAAGCTCCAATTTTGCAAATTTCCCTCGTGCGAAGTTCCCTCTGGAATTTTCTGTAACTTATCCCTCTTCTTACTTAACTTCCTAGCCTTCTTTCTAGTGAGCTTCATATCGGTATGTCTTTTTCCATTCTAATTCTTATCTTCGCTTGACATAGTCATTGCGTGTTGTTGAGATTCTTTCCTAGGATTCAAGGGTAGTACCTCTTCTTTATCTGGGGTAGGTACTTCAGTCTTCTTTGATTCCTCTAATGTTCTTGCAGCTTTGACATCTAGGCCTCTATTGTTAAATAGCTTCGATTTTTTCTCATGTTCTTCAATCAAGTGTGTGATCCTTCTGGTCATGAAATCTTTAAACTCTTGTTTTTTCTGCTCCAAAACTTCTTCTTCTTCCTTTCATCTGGCTTGATTTCTATCAATCCAAGGTTTTCCTAGTAACATGGTAAACGAGGCATTGTCTTCAATAAATTTAATAATCTCAAAATCTTCTTCTGTCAAAGTTCCATTTTCACTCATAGTTATTTGAGCGAGCCTTCCACATAAGTTTATCATCATTCCTCTAAATAACCCTACTCTTCCTAATGAAGGAATCATAGCAGGCCTCCCTATAGCTTCCCAAGTTCTCTCTGTCATGATATTCACCTGTGTCTCTTCATCCAGAACATATTCAATGTTGAAGTCTCCTATTCTTGCTTTAAGGCATTCTTTTTCTTTGAAGATCTATGATAACATGACATGTCGGTGGTCATTCAAGGTTTCCTTCATCTGTAGCAATACTTTCTCTGATTCTTTCTGGGATTCTACTATAGTCTCTGGATCAACCTTGGGGTTTTCCTGATTCAGATTCATTCTTTCAACTTTAGCAATTATTCTATGAAAATCCAACACTTCATGGTCCATATCTTTGCAACAAAGACATCTAGGTCTTCTTCTAGCACATTCCTTAGCAAGCTGTCCTGGTCTTCTGTAGCTATAATAGAGGGTTAATCCTCTCTTTATTTTAAATGATCCCCAACTTCTCTTGTACTGCGCGCTAGGAGCATATGAGCTAACCTACAACAAATTCTTTCTAGGATCCTGCATCCATTTGTTAGTCCAAACATTCTTTCTATGCATAGGTATAACATATCTTTCACTATTCTTGTCAAATATATTAATATCAAATCTTCCTTCATCTATCAATACCCTAGTTTTTGAACTAGGACAGTCTCTATTAAACATACCTAGATCCATACTCTAGAAACACAAATTTCCACTTATCTTACTTTTACAGAGCACAAAGCTTCCAGATCTAAAATTTTTCCCTATTCTTACCTTTATCAGAGCACAGAGCTTGCAGATATTACCTCTTTTAATCATAAATTCTCACTTTTACCTTTCTTAGAGCACAAAGCTTTCAGATCTTGCTTCTCTCCTTCAGATCCGACTTCTTTTCTTCAGATCAGGCTTCTTTCTTTTAGCACGGAGCTTTATAAATCAAGTAGAATACTGCACACTATAGCGACAGATCTATGTACAGAGCTTTCACAACTTCAGGATGAACCTTTTCACAAAGCTTCTGCTTTCTCAATTCCTAGCAATCACAGTTTCGGTCATGGCAATGGAACCATTTGTTGGCACAGGGGCAGACCCAGAGTTCAATGCAACACCTGCGAAGCATATGAAGTCTCACCCAAGGTAGAGGCAAGGGTGGTTGCGAGACTCAGGTGTCTGCAACCTTAGTTGGGACACATATATGTGATTATGATACTTAACAGAGCACTTAGCACCATCATATCCTCAATATGCAATCGATATCTACTTCGTTGATAAAATGGAGCTTCACAACATTCACTGATATAATGTAATTAAGCACTTAGCACAAACAGATGGATGAGATCTAGCAGAAGCAAGCACTAAGCACATTCATAGAAGTCATATCTAACATTCATAGCACAAAGAGAAACAACACAATGTTTACATGGTTCACCCCCACCCTGGGGCTACATCCACCAACTCTTCTTCTTTATTGTCTTTAGTCAATTGGTTACAAGAACAGAGCCTCAAAACCCTACTTTGCCTAGGACAAGAGATCTGCGCACCTTGCTAGATCCTCCTTCCTTGCGTTACAGTACAAATCACTCATAGCCTATTACAATACCTTGCAGCTAGCTCTGCAAGTCTCTCACAGTATGCACAGAGCATCTACACACCATACTTGCACGTAGCACTTAGCTATCTTGCATACACCACATAGATGCACCACCACTTCTATCTAGCCTAAGAATCTATTTATATATTACAAAATAGGCCTAAACATGGGTAAACCCATGGGCCGACATCCCAATCCCGTTACATAATCCCAAAAACCCAAAAAGGGGCGGAGATCCCGTGATCTCCACTTCGTCTTGCGCTCCTTCTTCGACAGGTTGTCAAAGTCCAAAATAGGTCAACATGACCAAGAATCTTCCAAAGCTTGGTCAAGGTCCAACAAGTATCCTGTATATTTTTCTTCCCAAAGTAATAATGACACTATGAGGTCTAGACTCATATAAAACATGATGTTTCCACATAAATGGTTTTCCTAAAAGAACATCACAAACTTCAAGTAGGGAAACATCACACAATACCTCATCTTTGAAGGGCTTGATGCCATAGTGAAAATGACATTGTTGGCTAACATAAATATCTCCTCCCTAACTTAACCAACCGATGGTTTATGGTTGTGAGTGTGGCATTATAGACTACTTCAATATATTTATGACCTTAGATAAGATTAGGTTCTTTTGGCTCCCACTACCAACAATGAAATGTAGTGGGGTCCCCTTCACACAAATTTGTGAATGGAATAGATGCTCTCCCTCCTCAAGATCCTCTAATTATTCTAGTTGGATCTTTGTGATTGTAATGGTAGCACTAGGTTCTGCATAGATGATTCACTTTTCCTTATATTACTATGAATTAGAGTCTTAGCCAGTGTCTGCATCTTTGTCTTTAAGCTCAGTGAACAATGACTATTTGAAACGACATTTATCAGTTTTATTGCATGGGATTTTTTGGAACTCATACCACTTTTTAGTATCCTCCAGCTTCCCATTATTGTTATTTTCCTATGGCTTGGACTGGTGTTGGAACCAAAATTTTTGGGTTCAATTTTGCATGTGTGCACAAATGAAGTTGTGCACACTCGTTCCATGGTTTTTCTCATGCCTAAGGAAATGCATAAGGAATGACATAAAGTGCGCACCAAACTGAGGTTTTTTAGTTGCACGCCATGCTTAAATAATACCAAGTACACGCTGGTCTGATTTTTTTCAGTTGCGCTAGAAAATAAGAAGATTTACACTGGAATC
This sequence comes from Picea mariana, assembly GCA_032191745.1. Classification (NCBI taxonomy): domain Eukaryota; kingdom Viridiplantae; phylum Streptophyta; class Pinopsida; order Pinales; family Pinaceae; genus Picea; species Picea mariana. The sequence continues at coordinate 56,765 of JASDQU010244291.1, forward strand.
GTGAAATGAATAATTGGTAAATATACCTTAATGATTATTTCTATCAACAAACAAAGATGTGGGACAACTAGAAAATGAGTTGGTCAAGAAGTTAAGATTTCCCCCAATGCAGGAAGTGTAAAAGGAATGCTAGTAGACACAAGAGGCGTGCGAGGAAGTTTGATCAGAAAAATGAGTGGATCTGAGAAGAAAGAGAAAACACTCCCCAACATAGAAATATATAAAAGGAATCTCTAACATCATAAATAGAGATATCTTGTTAATGGTTTTAGTGAGTCTACCGAGTCTCCAGTATTGAGCTCACTCTGAGCTTGTTGTAATATTTTAATGCTTTGAATATAATATTGTGTCTATGATATGTTTGATATTTTAGTCAAGGTGCATGGAACAAAAGATTGTAACTCATAGTTTTTATATAACAAAGATATGAATTTATATGGTTGTCATATGTATCGGTCATGCACAATTTATATCTATGATGTGATGAAATGTTTCCAGTAATAAAGAGATGGTAGTTATGATCCATTATCTGCCTATTATGTATGAGTTGATTATGTGTGTGTATTTTTTTAACTCTTAGTCCTAATAGTTCATCAGACATGAGTTACATGGATTCCAATTAAACCTTCATCCTTGTCACAAGACCTTATGGTATATGTGATCCTCTATGAATCTTAGATGAGATCTTCCTCACTCTTGGCCAAGGATTGATATTTTGGTGCTTTGTTGGTTCTTTTTGGAAAGCTCTCGATGAACCTTGGGTCTAAAACTCCCTAGTTTTAAGAAGGATGGGACACGTTTAAGCATGGACCAAACATGCCCAACAAATGGTTACGTTGTTGGGACCAAAAGTCTTGTTGAGATTTATGAAGGGAAAAAAATGAGTTGGCTTCCTTCTAAGAAGGAGATTCAAGACTGGATAGAAGCGAAAGAAGACAATTTTTCATTTTGAGAGACTCAAGGATTGAGGTTGAACGTGAAAAAAATGGAAAGACAAATATATTTACTCGAATATGCATGGGATATTACTCATGGAATTTCCTTTTTTGTTGCATGAATGGATAAAGAGGCAAGTTGCCATCAGTTCGGCTACGTTTCCATTGGAGCCAATAGTTTGGGATCAAGTCATGCTTGATATCTTGAAGGTTATGGATAACAAGTGGACTTGGCCTATTGATATTTTTTTTCGCTCGAGTGAAGGAAGGATACATTATTGAGTTTTTTGTAGAATATAGTGATTCTTTTAGGGGGGATGAAAGAAAGTTTGAAGAAGGTCCAAGGAAGTGGATGCTCACAAAGATTCCACTTTGGATCAAGGTGTTGTTCATGGAGAGAAGAATGATGTGCATGGAGCCCGATAGAATGGATGAGTAAACCCCCTAGAACTAGGGGGGATTGGGCAAAGGTGGGGGGGAAATGATCCCGAAGATGGATCCATTGAGGAGGATCCAAGAATTTGTTGAGATGAAGTGAGGTATGGAATGGACCCAAAAGAGAAGAGGATAAAAATATATGAGAGGCACRCAAGAAGATTTGAGATAAAAAGAAGAGTGGAAGAGAAAGGTGGAAAATAATTATCCAAGAGCGCGCGATGAGGGGTCGGGTACAATATGAAGAGAAAAGGAATTGCACCAAGTGGTAGTGCGAGAGTGGATGTTATGCCAGAGTGGAGCACAGATGAGGATAGGTTTTCGAAGAGGCACAACATAGATGAGATGGTGTCTAGTATGGATACCAGTAGTGATACTAGTACATACCTAGGTGATGAAGTATGCGCCCCTTGGATGTTACAAAGTGTCATAACCTTAGAAGAAAATGAAGTGAAAAGAAGTGGTGTGTTGATAAAAAGAGAGAATGGCACACAAAGTGGAAGTGTGTTGTTTGGAGAAGGTGATTGCATGTGAAGTGGTAGTGCGCAAATTGGGCCAAGAGACAATGTGTTGATTTGTAGTGTGCAGGTCGGCATGGAAGATAGAGAACTCATTCGTGGTGCACATGCAAGACAAGAAGGAATGGTGTAGAGTATTAGTGCATCAGAAAAAGAGGAAGATGGAGGCTCCCTTAGTGGTGGGGGAGATGAAGTGACATTAGTGGATGGTATTGGATGGCTACAAGTAGATATCTCTTTGGATCACCTCACGAGAAGTTTCAAAAGAATATGGATTTACCCCCCCTTTGTACCACCCCCCTTGCACATTTTAATCAATAAGAAAATACAATAGATAGAAAAGATATTGGAGTCAAAGAAAGAGAATAATAAGAGAGAAGTGATCAAACAAGTGCAGAAGAAGGTAAAGTCAATGATACTTTACCCCAAGTGATAGTGGTGTGGAAAGTTCTAGCCAATAGCAGTCAGAGAAGAGGAACTATCTCTAGTTAGAATATGGAGAATCAAGACAGTACATTGAGGTTGCTTGTGTTCCATGGAATGGTTAAGGAAAATGCAGAGCAACGTTGGTTCACCTTTGAAGAAATCTGGTCTATCAATAGAGTTATAGATGACACGACTAAAATCACGCAACTAGAGACCACATTCATGGATAGAGCCTTGACGTGGTACATGAAATACAAGGATACTACACCAGCTTTATAGAAACGGTCCCTGGCTAAGATTAAGTAGGATATAGTTAGGGAGTTTCATAAGCCTAAGTCAAAATCCCAATACATTAATGAAATCAAGGAGATAAAATAGAAGGAAGGAGAAACTATCTGGGACTATGACCAACAGTTTAAAATCTTGATAGATAGGATGACATTCCAAATCCAGGATGTGAAACATATATAATGGTTCATTGTGGTTTTACTGCCCCATATATGAGTCCTAGTCACTCAGAAAAAGTTGATGAATCATGTAGAGGTAGTCGATATCGTGATGCACTTGGAAGTTACACCTGGAGGCACAAATACATCAGTAGGTTGGCGTAGGTTCAGTCACAATTGGAAAAACTAATGATACAACTACAATATATGGCCAAGACTAAAGTCATGCAAAAGCACGTATGGTGTACTACATTCCATTCCGAGGAGCATCACATAGACGAGTGCCCCGTCCTTCCAAATTATGTGGCGATAGGTGTGCCAAGTCCATTTCCATATGCATAGTCTGAATGGTGTGAAATATGTAGGAGGTGAAGCCATGTGCCACCCCACTATCCCACATTGAAGAAATACTAGACAATGAATCACACTCCATTATGTGAGTTATGTAACTTTGTCAGCCATGATGTCAATAGATGCTAATCCCTCCAATTAATGCAAGATAACACACACGATGCATTCCGGGTACAGGAGAAGTAAAAGGGTGATGATCACGGTAGCATAGATAGAGGTAGATATCAAGGAGGACCCTGAGGTGGATAAGGGCATGGTTGCAACCGTGGATATGATAGAGGAGGAGGTATACCCGCCACATATTTTAATTTTGGTGAGATATTCAGGTAGTAACCCAGGGGGGTGCGAAGATAGGGGAAGACTTGGAGCACGGTGAAGGATCGAGTAAAAAACCAAACGGAAAGATCAGGAAGGCTCTTCATACCCCTCCAAATTTTGATGTTTTTTAGTAGAAGTAGAGTCCACGTGATGTGCAAAGAGAACTTGAAGAAGAAAGAGTGCGTGAAGAGTTGCAATGTGTGAATCAAAGGTATCTTGAAGAGGCACATATATGGTAGGAAGTGAAGAGGGAAACACAAAGGTCGCTAGAAGAATCTTGGATCCGTGATGAGGTTTAGTGGGTGACGCAGAGGTGGCTAGATGAAGCTCACATGCATGAGGAGTTGCAATGCATGATGCAAAGATATTTGGAGGAGGCTTTCATGCGTGACGAAATACAGTGCATGACCCAAAGATAGATAGAGGAAGACCACAGATAGACTGTGTTGCGATGCACTGAGAAAAACGAATACAAAAAATAGTTTCAAGAGAAGTTGCAATGCACAATGCGCACATAAGCCTTGTGCAACTTAGGTCACATGGTAAAATTTGAAGATCAATTCAATACATTCTTACACTAGTGTTTGTGATTTCTTAAGGATCCAAAAGAATCAAGTAAATTGACCTAGATGTTAGCTACTTGCATGAAATAACAAGGAGAGGAGATAACCATATCTTCCCTGCTGCCAGAAAGGGATGTGTGTCAGGTCAGCAAGAAAAAGCACACTGAACGATAATTCAAGATGACAACAGAGCTTGGTGGGTATGGCGTGGATGGAGTCATGTTGGATTTGGGATCCGACATGAACATTTTTCCCAAGAAATATTGGGAAGTGATGGGTAAGCCTAAGTTGGTTTGATTTCCCATCTAGCTTTGATTGGCCAATCAATATAAGATCTACCCCATAGGCCAGTTGGAGCAAGTAGAAGTGAACATCATAGGAGTGAAAACAAAGGCCGACTTTGAATTCATCAATATCATGGATGAGTCTGATCCATATCCGACACTACTAGGGATTAATTGGGCCTTTGAAAATAATGCGGTGTTAAATATGAAAAAGAGGCAGGTTTCCTTTGAAATTGACACCTTGCATGTGGTTGTGCCACTAGATCCATATGAGGGTGACCAATAAAATGAGCCCATGGATGAGGATGCATGGAGCTCGGGCATTGAAAATATTTACAAAATCATAGGGCACAGGGAGGCCTACATCAACCCCACCGCATATGGAGAATTAAGTTGGAGGAGTGTCAAGTCTTATGACAAGGATTCATAGGATTCCACAGAGAGGTGGAAAACAAATATCTACAAATTTTCCACATGTATATGTGCAAGAGTAACAAAAAAATTGCAATGGATCGTGTTTGAATTGTCCGATGCCATGCGGTTTGGTGGGACATGGATAATGGAGACATTCCTAGTATAGATGGAGAAAACCATTCACACCAAGAAGAGACTTACCACCCAAATATTCAGAGCTGGGCATAGCTATTCGAATTCATAAAAGTCTGATTCCAGCCTATTATTGACTTTGAGCTAGCCAACTGATATAAAGGCATTGAGGATCCTTAGGAACACATTTCATTCTATGAACGATGTTGGATATCTAAGAATATTCCTCAATCCTAGTGGGTCCATCAGTTTGTCCACACAATGGACATGGTTCCTAGAAGCTAGTACATTCAGGAGGAACTTAGGAGGTAAACAAGTGAGTGGACCCATATGAGTTCCTAGTTTCTTTCAACTATCTATTCAACCACATAAGATCTGGTTCACATATGGTTGTTCTGTCGAATTAAGGACTTCATTTTCCATCAAAAACCAAAGTTAACCACCCCCAAGGTGGTCTACTCATACCATTAGTCAGTGGAAAAAATGAAAGAAGTAGTTCATTGTATCTATGGTTGTGCAACCTAAAAAGATTATCCCTATGGTTGTGCAACCTAAAAATACCAGGGAAATTTGTATATGTGTCTATTTGAGGATTTTGAACACAACCTATGTACATGATCCTCTCTTGACTCCCTTCACAAATGAGGTGATGGAAAATGTTCATGATCGGGAATCCTACTCATTCATGGCTGGCTTCTCATGATATCATCAAGTTCATATCACAGAGGAAGATCAGGATAAAACCACCTTTACGACCAAATGGGGGTCATTTCCATACACAGTCATGCCCTTTGGATTAAAGAATGCCCATGTAATGTTTTCCCGGATAGTGGTCGCAGCCTTCAAGGAATTTATCCACAAGTTCCTTGAAGTATACTTGGATTATTGGACTATGTTTAGTCTATTAAAGGAGCATGTGCAAGATCTTCGACTAATGCTAGATCGATGCCTCCAGCTACATATATCTTTGAATTTGAAGAAATGAATATTTTGAACACCCTTTGTATATTGTTGGGCTACGTCGTCTACAAATATGGCTTGCTCATTGACCCAGATAATACTATCACCATCTTGGATATGGTGGCCCCCACTTTAGTTTGAGAAATGAAAACAACATTGGGACATACATGATACTACATGAGTTTCATCCAGAATTATGCTCAAATTGTGGCTCCATTAGAAAGGTTGTTAGAAAAATAGGATCGCGGAGAAATAAAATAAAACAAATGTGGAAATAAAAAACAGAAGATACAAATTAAAATAGAGACACAGATATATGTGGTTCACCCAGTGTGGGCTACGTACACTAGAGGAATTGTCAGGTTCTTCCTTTTTATTATCCAGCTAAATGAAGAGATACAACCTACAACACACCTGTTGTAACTGTATCTTATTTCTCTCACATTATTGATCCAGGTGGATATCGGCGGCCACCCACCTATTCCACAGGCTTGAAAAACAATTTTCCATCTTGGCAGTTTTTCGACAGTTTTTCGGGTTCCAAACTTTCGGGGCCGTTTTGAGGCCCTAAACGACGTTTTTTGGGGATTTGGGGCCCAGGTGAATGCTAAAGGCCCTAACCTAGGCCAGTCGATAATCGTTCTTCTTGGTTATACCTTTCCAACAGTGTATTGAGCACCCCAAACAAAGATTGTATGCAAACGTTACACCCCCGAGAAGTTGACATATCAACTACCCCCATCGGGGCTCGTAAATATTTTGGATTTTCATCTTCCCGGGTTAGGGTTTTGGATTTTACTTATGTTAAAAATGTAGATTTTAACCTTGTACAATATTTACTGCAAACAGATATTCAGTAAAAGAACATAAAATATACAATGGAAAATACAAACATTACAAAGATTTTTCCCCTGGAAACCCAAACCGGGAAAACCAACATATTCTATATTTTCATTGTGTTACATTGTTTACAATACAATATACATATAGGACCCAGTGACATCCAAAAACCTAACCCAATGACATAGATTAGTCAACAACCCTAATTCCTTAACCAGAAATAGAAAACCATCGGCAAAGAAACCATGTGCCGAAAAACCACCTAAAATATCTGACATGTTTTTCGAGGCAGAAAAATATATCACACATTTTTCAAGGTGGAATTTTTTTTCTCGAGGGCGCTACCCCTGAACCCCTTCGTTCCCGGTGCATATTCTCAGACACTACTACTCATGCAAAGAATATAACACATACCTAGCAAAAAAGTACTTTGGAGCCTCATTGTAACAATCATATTCTTGCGAATGCGAGTAGCCGTCACATCTCTTCTCAGAGATAAGCTGCCACCATTCTAACAAGTCTTTCACTTTGTATTTTTATAGTCTCTGTACATTTATTTCATTAATAGAAATCATGTATTACTGTATTTCTCTGTTTCTGGAAATATTTATGTGTATTTCATTATAGTATTTCTTCTTTCATTTCGTTCTCAAAAATAATCTGGATCAGTGGTATCAGAGCAGGCTGCTCTTGATCGTTTTTCAGTGCATGTCCTTGACGAGGTCCGAGTATAGAAATTTGGGTATCAATCTTGTCTCTCTTGAGGACAATCACTCTCACACACCCAAGAAACCCTCCATGGCGGAAGAAAAGAAAAACGACGAAGCAAAAGATTCTATTAATTAGTTTCTTGAGCAAGATCTCACGCGATAGAGGGATGAAATGATGGAGAATTTTTCCCACATCCTTAAATGCATTCCGATAAAAATAGGCACGTTTTCATCAATTGATCACTTTGTAAGAACCTCTCCTTTCAAGGTACAAGTTATTTTTTATATTCCCATATTTGAAGGACAAATAGATGCAGATGCCCTAGAAAAATGGTTAAATATTCTAGAAGGTTATTTCTCTGTTCATAATTTATCTGACAAGGAAAAGATCACCTTCGCACTCCTTAAGGCTCTCCCCCATGTCAAACATTGGTGGGAAACTTACCGGGAGAAAATTTCCATAGAGGAGTCTAGAATATATGGGGTTGATCCCACTTGGGATGTTTCTGTGGATGTGGTCAAGGAACAATATTACCCTGTTGGAAACTATGAAGACCAATACATGAGATGGAACACACTGTGGCTAGAGAGGGGCCAAGCAGTGTCGGAGTTCACCAATACCTTCCATACCTTGCGCACCAAGACGGGTATCAAATACTTGAGCGACATTTGGTTCTGAAATACTGCGGGGCTCTACACAGATACATCCAAACTAAAATGGATTTTTTGGATATCTTATCACTCAGTGTTGCATATCGATATGTTGTTAAAATAAAGAAGAAATTTAAGCACCAGAACAAATGGGAGTTTGGATATGCAAATCCACAACAACCAAAGTATGAGAAATAAGGCCTTAACAAACAACTTCCTGAAAACCAACATAAGCCACATGAAAATAAGGGTCACAGGAAGACGAAGAAGGTCACTGGAAAATGGTGCGATTTCCACAAAATCCCCTGACACAACACCGATGAATGTCGCTCAAAATAGTCATTGGTGGCCAAGATCAAAGACAAAGGAGCCGAAACCTAATTCAGAATCTGATTATGAAAATACTGTTAAAATAAATATCATCGATGTAGACCACACTGCTATTGTCGTGACCACAACAATTCAACCAGAAGAACCAACAGATCTTGAAGAGGGGGAGCACATTTTTCATTCACATATGTGGGTGAAGGGAACCCTGCTGCATTTTATTGTTGATAGCGGAAGCCAGAAGAACCTCATCTCAGCAGAGGTCGTCAAACAATTGGTATTGTGAAAAACACCACACCCGAAGCCATACAACTTTCAACCAATAATGTCGATTTTCATACGGCATCCAGCCCTTCAAAGATGAGCTATTATGTGATTTTTCCCCACTGGATGTCTGTGATGTTCTCTTGGGCCAACCATATATATGGAAGCACCCTATTGTTTATGAGTCTCGACCTTGTAGTGTCATTGTTAATTTGGGAGGTCATCTCTACAGAATACCAGAGGTAGTTCCAACTACTGTCCCACCTAAACAATGTCGCAAGGTAGTATATCATACTGCAAAATTCATCTTCTTAACAATCTGTTCGAAAGGTGAACAGAAGGATACTACAACCACTATAGTCTCAGACCAAGAACCTTTTATCCAATAGAAGCATGTCGAAAAGATTGTATAAAAGCACAAAAGTTCCTTTTGCACGAATTCATCTCAGGTAGCCCAATTGGTTTAACATATTCAACCCCCCCAACATCAGGTTCTTGATATCCTTCCACAAACTGAGCAACACGACGTCTCCAACAAGGAAAGCAGCTCACCAAGATTCAGATTCAACAAATGCTTCCCTCTCTCCCCCAAGAACTCAACACAATGGATACCATTGCTTCCTAACGAGGGAGGATTGATCCAGGTGGATATCAATGGCCACCCACCTATTTCATGGGCTCGAAAAATAGTTTTCCAACTTGGCAATTTTTTGGGTTCCAAACTTCCAGGGTCATTTTGAGGCCTTAAATGACGTTTTTTGGGGATTTGGGGCCCAGGTAATTGCCACAAGCACTGACCAAGGCTAGTCAAATTTTTTTCTTCTCGATTATACCTTTCCAGCGGTGTATAAAGCACCCCAAACAAATATTGTATGCAAAATTTACACCCTTGGGAAGTTGACGTATCAACTACCCCATCGAGGCCCGCAAACCTTTTGGATTTTCATCTTCCTAGGTTAGGGTTTTGGATTTTACTTATTTTAAAAAGGCCTTTGGAGCCTCATTGTAACAATCATATTCTTGTGAATGCGAGTAGCCTTCACATCTCTTCTCAGAGATAAGATGCCACCATTCTAGTGAGTCTTTCACTTTGTATTTTTATAGTCTCTGTACATTTCTTTCATTAATAGAAATCGTGCATTACTGTATTTCTCTGTTTCTAGCAATATTTATGTGCATTTCATTGTAGTATCTATGCTTTCATTTCATTCTAAAAAATAATATGGATCAAGTCTCCTCTCTTAGAATACAATATTGGCAATAATACACAGTTGCAATACAATTCTGATGCAAGAGCATCATCAACATAAAGCGAGCATGGGGGCAAGCGCCACACATTTTGAGCATAGGTTAAATTGTTTAAGAATTTTGAAGAAGAATGGATGCGCAAACTTAAATGTAATAATTAAGGAGAGGCATACTCATTTACTGTAATCGGACCTTGAGAAGTCAGCTCTCATCCTTAGTAGGTAGGAGGCATTTAAAGTAGTTAAGGCAGGTAGGTAGAATTTAATTCTAGACTAGACTATTTGAGAGAGCAGGAGTAAAACGAGATATAGACACCCTCATTGTGTATTGTAACATTATTGAGCAGGAAGAACAAGAGCATGCAGAGAGATGTGTAAAAACACCCATGTATTGATATTTGAATTAATAGAAGGGTTTGATTCAAATTCATGGTTCTGTTTTGTTCTCTGTGTATTGATGTTGATATGCTCATGGATGTTTGCTTTCTGTTATACATATGCTTTGATATGCTGTGTATAGGATTTCATGTTCTAAGTTGAAGTCTGAGAGGCAGAGAGAATTAATTTCAATTGTTTCTCTATCTGAGCCAGAGTTCCTGCAAGGAGTGCAGTTGAAGTCGTCCGCAAGGAGTGCGTTGACAGAGGGTTCAGATAGATTAACCTTTGTTTTAAGTACCCAGAAGTGCAGTTGGGAACAGGAGCCGTGCAAGGAGTGCGCAGGCCAAGCGAAGACTCAGAATTGTGAATCTGAGTGAAGAATTCAAGGACTGCTGCTGCAGGTGTGCACAGAGTCGAAAGAAATCAACACTTGGAAGTGTTTGAGAACCGCGCAAGGATTGTGTGAAATGGTCTTCTTGAAGACTCAGAGTTGTGTGGAAGTTCAGGAGGGATAAGGCTTTCAATCTCATCGAAGAGAAGCACCGGAAGTTTGTGTTGTGGTGTACCTAAACAAGCGTTGCACAGTTGCGCCACAGGAGGACCAGTTTTTTTTTTCGCAGAAGAATACTTGGTTCATTTCGTAGAAATCGCCAAAGAGGAAGAGATCGACAGTCAGGATCTTGTGGAGAGGATTTGCGAAATCCTGCCAGTCGTCCGATCTGGTAAAGTAGTGAGGAGGTTACGGCTGCGTTCGGAGTTGAAGCTCTAGGGGTCATGAGCCGTTGGATCGTCAACCAGTCACCTGCCAGTCGTCCGATCTGACAAGAGTTGCACAGGGTTTAAACCCTCATGAGCAGAGAAAGAACCCTGAGGAGCATCGGGATATCGAGGCATCGGGGTTCGAGAAATTGGAAGTCCCATGGACCTGAGGTCGGGGAAATCCATCGTGAAAATCCCGATACAATCGGAACCGTCCATCTGTCAGACAGGTGGCAGCAGTTGGGGTCGTCGGCATATCGGGAGTCTCAAGACCAAGGGTTCGAGGCTTGTTGAACCCTGAAACCGTGAGAAAACCACAGTCGTGGATCTCGGGAGGGACACATGTCGCGATCATCCAACATTGGAGATCCAGACATCAGAGATTGCATAGGTAAGTGATTTTGGCTTTGCAAATCGGCAAAACCCGAGGGTTTATCTAAACCGTTCACCCACTTGGAACGCGTGTCAAAAATATGAAGAGAGTTGGGGATCGACGTTCCGGAGGCCCTGAGGACAGGATAATCTAGCATTTCAAAATCGCGAAGTCCGATTTTTTCGACAAGAGAAGAGTTCCGCGTGGGACCCTACTGATGCCATCTTATTATAGCGAGACATCAGGAATTTCCACAGGGAAAACCCCGAAGCGGCGAGGACTTTCCATCCTTGAGGATGTGTGGCCGAGATCGAAGTGATCGGGAAATTAGCATTTGAGAGATCGGGGAAATCGAAGGCCAAAGCGCTTCGACATTTGAAGTCGTGAAACTCCGAGGGAGATCTGGAGCCATTGATCTCAATGACCGATCACCGTTGTTGATTTTGGTTATGGTGGAAGGGCATCCTGGTGACGTCATATCGTGAAATTGCGAGTTGGAATATTGGGAATTCTGTGGGTAAGATATTTACTACATTTCAATACTCGAAACCCCGAATCCCGATAGTGAGTATGACTGTGGTCCTATGAGAGGGGGCCACATGGACTAAATGCATAGCCCGAAGGCTAAGACAATAAGGGAGCACATCGGGGTATTGACGATCGGGAAATCAAGACCCCAAAGGGTGGTGACATTGGGGATCTGAAAACCCTGAAACCCGATTGTGGTTTTCTGTCGTAAATGGAACAGTAACTGGCCTAAAGGTTGTAAGGTGTCGGAAAAGACCTGTGGGTCAAATTCGAAGGAGATTCTAGTGGGAATCGAAAGATCCATTCCGGCTCGAGGGAGGAAATTGAACGATCCTTAAGACCGGGAGGTCAAGCGCAGGACCTGCTGAGGTAGGTGCCCGAGTGGACGCCGCCAAGTGGTATCAGAGCTTAGAAAATCTTCTTTTCTTTCTACAGTAGGAAGAAGGAAGATTCACCATGCCGCCAAGAAGGAAAGATAGACAATCACCCGATCCAGAGGAGGAAAGGGAGACATCCATAGGAAGGGGTAGACAAGTGCAGAATCCAGAAGTAGAAAGAGATTTGCATAACATGCACGCCAGACTTATGGACGTGGAGATAAGCGCACAGTTGATATAGGAGATATCAATAAGTCCGAAAATGAAGATAATCCTGGACGTGGAGAAGAAGAAATCACAGTAGAAGATGCAGAAAATGAACGCTTGCTTAAAGATGTTGCAAGAATGGGTGCAAAGGCAAAAATGGACATTCCAGTTTATGAGGGAAATCTGGATGTAGAAGAGCTTCTAGACTNGATTAGAGCTCTAGACACATATTTTGACTATGAAGATGTCGAAGAGGACAAGAAAGTCAAGCATGCTGTCACACGCTTGAAAGGACATGCAACATTGTGGTGGGATGAACTACAAGCTGATAGATGCTGCAAGGGCAAGCAGAAGATCAAAAGATGGGATCGAATGATCGTGAAGATGAAGGCGAAATTCATCCCGAGAGACTATCAAATTACTCTATTCAGGAGAATGCAGAACCTTAGACAGAAGCTGATGTCAGTGAAGGAATATACTGAGGAATTTTACAGGTTGAATATCAGGGAGGTCATCATGAAAGCAATGATGAAAAGGTAGCTAGGTATATGAATGGCCTGAGATATGAGATTCAGGATGAGATGAGTATGTTGACCATCCGAACGGTGGAAGATGCTTATCAGATGGCTCTGAAAGCAGAAGAGAAGATGAGCTGAAAGAAAATTCAAAGAGGCTGAGGCAGAAGTCAACCCAGAGGCAAATCTGTTGTCCAGGACAAAAACCAGAAGCCCAAGGAAAACTGGAGAAGCTCACATCACCGAAGCACGGGGGTGAAATGTTGAAGTAGAGATTTTGAAGCATGGACAAACCATGCAGGAGCTCATGGACAGGAGCCCATGAAATTTTTCAAGCAAGGGAGTATGATGCAGGAGCATCATCAACATCAAGCAAGCGTGGGGGCAAGTGCCACACATTTTGAGCATAGGTTAAATTGTTTAAGACTTTTGAAGAGGAATGGATGCACAAACTTAAATGTAATAATTAAGGAGAGGTGTACTCATTTACTGTAATCGGACCTTGAGCAGTCCGCTCTCGTCCTTAGTAGGTAGGAGGCATTTAAAGTAGTTAAGGCAAGTAAGTAGAATTTAATTCTAGACTAGACTGTTTGAGAGCACAGGAGGGAAACAGGATATAGACACCCTCATTGTGTATTGTAACATTATTGAGCAGGAAGAACAAGAGCATGCAGAGAGCTGTGTAAAAACACCCATGTATTGATATTTGAATTAATAGAAGAGTTTGATTCAAATTCATGGTTCTGTGTTGTTCTCTGTGTATTGATGTTGATATGCTCATGAATGTTTCCTTTCTGTTATACATATGCTTTGATATGCTGTGTATAGGATTTCATGTTCTAAGTTGAAGTCTAAGAGGCAGAGAGAATTAGTTTCAATTGTTTCTCTATCTGAGCCAAAGTTTCTGCAAGGAGTGCAGTTGAAGTCGTCCGCAAGGAGTGCGTTGATAGAGGGTTCACATAGATTAACCTTTTTTCTAAGTACCCAGAAGTGCAGTTGGGCATAGAAGCCGTGCAAGGAGTGCGCAGGCCAAGTGAAAACTCAGAATTGTGAATCTGAGTGAAGAATTCAAGGACTGCTACTGCAGGTGTGCGCAGAGTCGAAAGAACTCAACACTTGGAAGTGTTTGAGAACCGCACAAGGATTGCGCACACGAGTCTTCTTGAAGACTCAGAGTTGTGTGGAAGTTCAGGAGGGATAAGGCTTTCAAGATCGTCGAAGAGAAGCACCGGATTTTTTTGTCATGGAGTACCTAAACAAGCGTTGCATAGTTGCGGCACAGGAGGACCAGTTTTTTTTTTCGCAGAAGAATATTGGGTTCATTTCATAGAAATCGCCAAAGAGGAAGAGATCAACGGTCAGGATCTTGTGGAGAGGATTTGCAAAATCCCGCCAGTCGTCTGATCTGGTAAAGCAGTGAGGAGGTTACGACTGCATTCGGAGTTCAAGCTCTAGGGTTCATGAGCCATTGGATCATCGACCAGTCACCCACCAGTCATCTGATCTGACAGGAGTTGCACAGGATTTAAACCCTCGTGAGCAAAGCAAGAACCCCGAGGAGCATCGGGATATCGAGGCATCGGGGTTCAGGAAATCGGAAGTCCCATGGACCTGAGGTCAGAGAAATCCATCATGAAAATCTCGATACGATCGGAACCGTCCATCTGTCGGACAGGTGGCAGCAGTTGGGGTCGTCGGCATATCGGGAGTCTCGAGACCAAGGGTTCGAGGCCTGTTGAACCCTAAAACCATGAGAAAACCACAGCCGTGGATCTCGAGAGGGACACGTGTCGCAATCATCCAACATCGAAGATCCAGACACCGAAGATTGCACAGGTAAGTGATTTTGGCTTTGTAAATTGACGAAACCCGAGGGTTGATCTGAACCGTTCACCCACTTGGGACGCGTGTTAGAAATTCGAAGAGAGTCGGGGATCAGCATTTCGAAGGTCCTGAGTACAGGATAATATTTCATTTCGAAATCACGAAGTCCAATTTTTTCGACAAGAGGAGAGTTCCGCATGGGACCCTGCTGACATCATCTTATTATAGCGAGACATCGGGAATTTCCACAGGGAAAACCCCAAAGCGGTGAGGACTGTCCATCCTTGAGGACGCATGGCCGAGATCGAAGTGATTGGGAAATCATCATTTGAGAGATCGGGGAAATCGAAGGCCAAAGCGCTTCGACATTTGAAGTCGCGAAACTCCGAGGGAGATCTGGAGCCATTGATCTCAGCGACCGATCATCGTCGTTGATTTTGGTTATGGTGGAAGGGTGTCCTGGTGACATCATATCACGAAATCGTGAGTCGGAACATCGAGAATTCCGTGGGTAAGATATTTACTACATTTCAATACTCAAAACCCCGAATCCCGATAGTGAGTATGACTATGGTCCTATGAGAGGGGGCCGCATGGACTAAACGCATAGCCCGAAGGCTAAGACAACAAGGGAGTGCGTCGGGGTATTGGCGATCGGGAAATTGGGACCCCAAAGGGTGGTGACATCGGGGATCTGAAAACCTCGAAACCCGATTGTGGGTTTTTATAGTAAACAAAACAGTAACCGGCCTAAACGTTGTAAGGTGCCGGAAAAGACCTG
>JASDQU010244291.1:87709-104447 GCA_032191745.1 Picea mariana
GGCCAAGCAGTTCCAGAGTTCACCAATACCTTCCATACCTCACGCACCAAGCTGGGTATCAAAGACTCCGAGCGACATTTGGTTCTGGAATACCATGGGGCTCTACACAGATACATCCAAACTGAAATGAATTTTTTGGACATCTCATCACTCAGTGCTACTTATCGATATGTTGTCAAAATCGAGCAGAAATTTAAGCACCATAACAAACAGGAGTTTGGGTCTGCAAATCTGCAACAACCAAAGTATGAAAAAGACAACCCTAACAAACAGTCTCCAGAAAACCAGTCCAAGACACAGGAAAAGAAGGGTCACAGGAAGACAAAGAAGGACACTGGAAAATGGTGCAATTTCCACAAAATCCCCTGGCACAACACCAATGAATGTTGCTCAAAACAGTCATTGGTGGCCAAGATCAAAGACAAGGAGCTGAACCCTAATTCTGAATCTGATTTTGAAAATACCAGTAAAGGACAGATCATTGACGCAAACCCTACTGCTATTATCGCGACCGCAACAATTCAACCAGAAGAACAACCAGGTCCTGAAGAGGGGGAACACTTTTTTCATTCACAGATGTGGGTGAAGGGGACCCCACTGCATTTTATTGTTGATAGCGGAAGCAAGAATAACCTCATCTCAGCAGAGGTTGTCAAACAATTGGGATTGTTGACAACATCACACCTGCAACCATACAACATCGGGTGGCTTCGGCAAGGATGAGATCTCCGTGTTAGCCAACAATGTCGATTTTCATATGGCATCCAACCCTTCAAGGATGAGGTATTATGCGATGTTTCCCCACTAGATGTTTTTGATGTTCTCTTGGGCCAACCATATATGTAGAGATGCCATGTTATTTATGAGTCTCGACCCCGTAGTGTCATTGTTACTTTGGGGGGTCATCTCTACAGAATACTAGAGACAGTTCCAACTATTGTTACACCTAAAAAGTGTCGCAAGGTAGTATATCACACTGCAAAATTAAGCTTCTTTGCAATATGTTCAAAAGGGGAACAAAAGGACACTGCAACCACTACATTCTTGCCCCTTGCACCTTCTATCCAAAAGAACCAGGTCGAAAAGGTTGCATCAAAGTGCAAAGATTCCTTCTGCACACCTTCATCTCATGTAGTTGGACTTGTTGAACAACCTTAGCTTCAACAGGTTCATGACAGACTTCCACAAACTAAGCAGCGTGACATCTCCAACAATACAAGTAGCTCACCAAGATGTCGATCCAGCAAATGCTTTTCCCTGTCCCCCTGGAACTCAATGCAATGGAGACCATTTATTCCTAAGGAGGGAGGATTGATCCAGGTGGATATTAGTGGCCACCCACCTTTTCCGACTGGCTCAAAACAGTTTTCTAGAAATTTTGGCAATTTACTAATTTTAGCGGGTTTTAACTTTCGGGGCCATTTTGAGGGCCTAAATGAAGATTTTTCATGAACTAGGTTCTTAATGATATCCAAGTTCATGATTGATCCCCCAAAATTAATCTCCTCGATGATACCTTTCCAACAAGCTATCATACGCCTAAAATGGAGATTGTATGCAAAAGTTACGACCCCGAGAAGTTGATGTACTAACTTACCCAAACGGGGCCCACATGACTTTTGGTGCTTCATCTCCTAGGGTTAGGTTTTTGGATGTGTAGGAATTTTGGAATTCATGTTTATTGTAAAAATGCCTTCAGAGCCTCATTGTAATCATCTTCTTGTGAATGCGAGTAGCCGTCACATCTCTTCTCAGACATAAGCTGCCACCATTCTAGCGAGTCTTTCACTCTGTATTTTTACAGTCTCTGTACATTTATTTCATTAATAGAAATGGTGTATTATTGTATCTATGTGTTTATGGTTGCATCTAATATATATTTATGTTATGTTATTGGATATACGCGATATCTTTGTGCATTTATTTATTATATCGCCGCTCTCATTTCGTGCCGAAAATAATCCAGATCAGTGGTATCAGAGCAGGTTGCTCTTGATCGTTTTTTCAGTGCATGTCCCCAACGAGGTCCGAGTATAGCAAGTTGGGTCTTGAGCTTGGCTCTCTTGAAGACAATCACTCTCGCACACCCAAAAAATCCTCAATGGCAGAAGAAAAGAAGAACAACGGAGCAGACGATCCTATCAATTCGTTGCTTGAGCAAGCTCTCACACGACAGAGGGACGAAATGATGGAGAATTTTGCCCACATCCTTAAATGCCTGTCGATAGCATCATGCACATCTTCATCAAGTGGCCACTTTGGAGGCACCTCGACTTTCAAGGTACAAGTTAATTTTGATATTCCTGTATTTGAAGGACAGATAGATGTAGAAGCCCTAGAAAAATGGTTAACTTTGCAAGAAGGTTATTTCTCTGTTCACAATTTTTCCAAAAAAGAAAAGATCACCTTCACACTCCTTAAAGCTCTCCCTCATGTCAAACATTGGTGGGAAACTTACTGGGAGAAAAGTTCTACAGAGCAGTCTGGAATATATGGGGCCGATCCCACTTGGGATTGTTTTGTGGATGCGGTAAAAGAACAATATTACCCTATTGGCAACTATGAGGACCAGTACATGAGATGGAGCACACTACGGAAAGAGAGGGGCCAAGTAGTTCCATAGTTCACTGATACCTTCCATACCTTTCACACCAAGCTGGGTATCAAAGACTCTGAGCGACATTTGGTTCTGAAATACCGTGGGGCTCTACACAGATATATCCAAACTGAAATGGATTTTCTGGACATCTCATCACTCAGTGCTGCTTATTAATATGTTGTCAAAATCGAGCAGAAATTTAAGCACAAGAACAAATGGGAGTTTGGGTCTTTAAATCCACAACAACCAAAGTATGACAAAGACAACCCTAACAAACAGTCTTCAAAAAACCAATCCAAGACACAGGAAAAGAAGGGTCACGAAAAGACAAAGAAGGACACTGGAAAATGGTGCGATTTCCACAAAATCCCCTCGCACAACAACGATGAATGTCGCTCAAAAGAGTCATTGGTGGTCGAGATCAAAGACAAGGAGCCGAACCTTGACTTAGAATCTGATTATGAAAATACCGGTAAAGGACAAATCATTGACGCAGACCCCACTGTTATTGTCGCAACCGCAACAATTCAACCAGAAGAACCAATAGATCCTGAAGAGGGGGAGAGCCTTTTTCATTCACAAATGTGGGTGAAGGGGGCCTCACTGCATTTTATTGTTGATAGCGAAAGCCAAACGAACCTCATCTCAGCATAGGTTGTCAAACAGTTGGGATTGTCGACAACGCCACACCCACAACCATACAACATTGGGTGGGTTTGGCAAGGACGAGATCTCCGTGTCAGCCAACGGTGTCGATTGTCATATGGAATCCAACCCTTCAAGGATGAGGTATTATGTGATGTTTCCCCACTGGATGTTTGTGATGTTCTCTTGGGCCAACCATATATGTGGAGACGCCATGTTGTTTATGAGTCTCGACCCCGTAGTGTCATTGTTACTTTGGGGGGTCATCTCTACAAAATACCAGAGGTATTTCCAACTATTGTACCACCTAAAAAGTGTCATAAGGTAGTATCTCACACTGCAAAATTCAGCTTCTTCATAATTTGTTCAAAAGGGGAACAGAAGGACACTGCAACCACTACAGTCTCGCCCCCTGCACCTTCTATCCAAAAGAAGCAGGTCGAAAAGGTTGCAACAAAGCGCAAAGATTCCTTCTGCACACCTTCATCTCATGTAGCTTGAATTGTTGAACAACCTCAGCTTCAATAGGTTCATGACAGACTTCCACAAACTAAGCAGCGTGACGTCTCCAGCAATACAAGTAGCTCACCAAGATGCAGATCCAGCAAACGCTTTTCCCTCTCCCTCGGGAACTCAAMACAATGGARACCATTGCTTCCTAAGGAGGGATGATTGATCTAGGTGGATATCGGTGGCCACCCACCTTTTTCGACTGGATCAAAATAGTTTTCTGGCAATTTTGGCAATTTACTATTTTTAGCAGGTTTTAACTTCCGGGGCCATTTTGAGGGCCTAAATGAATGTTTTTCACAATCAAATTTCTCAATGATAGCCATTGGCATGATATCTCCCCCAAAATGAATCTCCTTGATGGTACCTTTCCAACAAGCTATCATACGCCTAAAACGAAGATCGTATGCAAAAGTTACGACCCCGAGAAGTTGATGTACTAACTTACCCAAAGGAGGCCCACATGACTTTTGGCGCTTCATCTCCTAGGGTTAGGTTTTTGGATGTCTAGGACTTTTGGCATTCCTGTTTATTGTAAAAATGCCTTCAGATCCTCATTGTAATCATCTTCTTGCGAATGCGAGTAGCCGTCACATCTCTTCTCAGAGATAACCTGCCACCATTCTGGCGAGTCTTTCACTCTATATTTTTACAGTCTCTGTACATTTCTTTCATTAATAGAAATTGTGTATTACTGTATCTCTGTGTTTATGCTTTCATCTCTGATATATTTTTGTTATGTTATTGGATATACGTGATATCTCTGTGCATTTCTTTATTATATCTCCGCTCTCATTTCGTGGCGAAAATAATCTGGATCAGTGGTATCAGAGTAGGTTGCTCTTGATCGTTTTTTCAGTGCATGTCCCCAATGAGGTCCGAGTATAGCAAGTTGAGTCTGGAGCTTGTCTCTCTTGAAGAAAATTGCTCTCATACACCCAAGAAACCCTCAATGACAGAAGAAAAGAAAAACGATGGAGCAGACGATCCTATCAATCTGTTGCTTGAGCAAGCTCTCACACAATAGAGGGACGAAATGATGGAGAATTTTTCCCTCATCCTTAAATGCCTGCCGATAGCATCAGGTGAAACTTTATGAAGTGGCCACTTTGGAGGCACCTCGCCTTTCAAGGTACAAGTTAATTTTGATATTCCTATATTTGAAGGACAGATAGATGTAGAAGCCCTAGAAAAATGGTTAACTCTGCTAGAAGGTTATTTCTCTGTTCACAATTTTTTCGACAAAGAAAAGATCACCTTCGCACTCCTTAAAGCTCTCCCTCATGTCAAACATTGGCGGGAAACTTACTGGGAACAAAGTTCTACAAAGGAGTCTAGAATATATGCGGTCGATCCCACTTGGGATTTTTTTGTGGACGCGGTAAAAGAACAGTATTACCCTATTGGCAACTATGAAGACTAGTACATGAGATGGACCACACTACGGCAAGAGAGGTGCCAAGCAGTTCCGGAGTTCACCAATACCTTCCATATCTTGCGCACCAAGATGGGTATCAAAGATTTCGAGCGACATTTGGTTCTGAAATAACGTGGGGCTCTACACAGATATATCCAAACTAAAATGGATTTTCTGAACATCTCATCACTCAATGTTGCTTATCGATATGCTGTCAAAATCGAGCAGAAATTTAAGCACTAGAACAAACGAGAGTTTGGGTCTGCAAATCCGTAACAACCAAAGTATGACAAAGACAGCCCTAACAAACCATCTCCAGAAAACCAGTCCAAGACATAGGAAAAGAAGGGTCACATGAAGACAAAGAAGGACACTGGAAAATGGTGTGATTTCCACAAAGGCCCCTAGCACAACACCGATGAATGTCATTCAAAACAGTCATTGGTGGCTGAGATAAAAGACAAGGTGTCGAACCCTGATTCAAAATCTGATTTTGAAAATATCGGTAAAGGATAGATCATTGACGCAGATCCCACTGCTATTGTCACGACCGCAGCAATTCAACCAGAAGAACCAACAAATCCTGAAGAGGGGGAGCACCTTTTTCATTCACAGATGTGGGTGAAGGGGACCCTGCTGCATTTTATTGTTGATAGCGAAATCCAGAAGAACCTCATCTTAGCATAGGTTGTCAAACATTTGGGATTGTCGACAACGCCACACCCGCAACCATACAACATCGGGTGGCTTCGGCAAGGATGAGATATCCGTGTCAGCCAACAATGTCGATTGTCATATGGCATCCAACCCTTCAAGGATGAGGTATTATGTGATGTTTCCCTATTGGATGTTTGTGATGTTCTCTTGGGCCAACCATATATGTGGAGACACCATGTTGTTTATGAGTCTCGACCCCATAGTGTCATTTTTACTTTGGGGGGTCATCTCTACAGAATACCAGAGGTAGTTCCAACTATTGTTCCACCTAAAAAGTGTCACAAGGTAGTATCTCATACTGCAAAATTCAGCTTCTTCGCAATCTGTTCAAAAGGGGAACAGAAGAACACTGCAACCACTACAGTCTCGCCCCCTCAACTTCTATCCAAAAAAATAAGGTTGACATGGTTTTAGCAAAGCACAAAGATTCCTTCTGCACACCTTCATCTCATGTAGCTCAACTTGTTGAACAGCCTGAGCTTCAACAGGTTCATGACAGACTTCCACAAACTAAGCAGCGTGACGTCTCTAGCAATACAAGTAGCTCACCAAGATGCAGATCCAGCAAACGCTTTTCCCTCTCCCCCGAGAAATCAACACAATGGAAACCATTCCTTCCTAAGGAGGGAGTATTTATCTAGGTGAATATCGGTGGCCACCCACCTTTTCGGACTGGCTCAAAATAGTTTTCTGGCAATTTTGGCAATTTTCTATTTTTAGCAGGTTTTAACTTCCGGGGCCATTTTGAGGGCCTAAATGAAGGTTTTTCTCAATCGAGGTTCTCAATGATAGCCAAAGGTATGATTGAGCCCCCAAAATGAATATCCTTGATGATACCTTTCCAATGAGCTATCATACGCCTAACATGGAGATCGTATGCAAAAGTTACGACACCGAGAAGTTGATGTACTAACTTACCCAAATGAGGCCCACATGACTTTTGGCGCTTCATCTCCTAGGGTTAGGTTTTTGGATGTCTAGGACTTTTGGCATTCTTTTTTATTGTAAAAAGGCCTTCAGAGCCTCATTTTAATCATCTTCTTGCAAATGCGAGTAGCCGTCACATCTCTTCTCAGAGATAAGTTGCCACCATTCTAGCGAGTCTTTCACTCTGTATTTTTACAGTCTCTCTACATTTCTTTCATTAATAGAAATTGTGTATTATTGTATCTCTATGTTTATGGTTGCATCTCTAATATATTTTTGTTATGTTATTGGATATACGCGATATCTCTGTGCATTTCTTTATTATATCTCCGCTCTCATTTCGTGCCGAAAATAATCTGGATCAATGCTATCAGAGCAAGTTGCTCTTGATCATTTTTTCAATGCATGTCCCCGACAAGGTCCGAGTATAGCAAGTTGGGTCTCGAGCTTGTCTCTCTTGAAGACAATCACTTTTGTACACTCAAGAAACCCTCAATGGCGGAATAAAAGAAAAATGACGGAGCAAATGATCCTATCAATCTGTTGCTTGAGCAATCTCTCACGCGACAAAGGGACGAAATGATGGAAAATTTTTCCCACATCCTTAAACACTTGCTGATAACATCAGGTGCATCTTCATCAAGTGTCCACTTTGGAGGAACCTCGCCTTTCAAGGTACAAGTTAATTTCTATATTCCTGTATTTTAAGGACAGATAGATGTAGAAACCCTAGAAAAATGGCTAACTCTGCTAGAAGGTTATTTCTCTATTCACAATTTTTCGAACAAAGAAAATATCACCTTCACACTCCGTAAAGCTCTCCTTCATGTCAAACATTGGTGGGAAACTTACTGGGAGCAAAGTTCTACAGAGGAGTCTGGAATATATGGGGCCGATCCCACTTGGGATTTTTTTGTGGACGCAGTAAAAGAACAGTATTACCCTATTGGCAACTATGAGGACTAGTACATGAGATGGAGCACACTACGGCAAGAGAGGGGCCAAGCAGTTCCAAAGTTTACCAATACTTTCCATACCTTGCACACCAAGCTGGGTATAAAAGACTTCGAGTGACATTTGGTTCTGAAATACGTGGGGCTCTACAAAAATACATCCAAACTGAAATGGATTTTCTGGACATCTCATCACTCGGTGTCGCTTAATGATATGTTGTCAAAATCGAGCAGAAATTTAAGCACCAGAACAAACAGGAGTTTGGGTCTGCAAATCCACAACAACCAAAGTGTGACAAAGACAGCCCTCACAAACAGTCTCCAAAAAACCAGTCCAAGACACAGGAAAATAAGGGTCACGGGAAGACAAAGAAGGACACTAGAAAATGGTGTGATTTCCTCAAAAGCCCCTACCACAACACCGATGAATGTCGCTCAAAACAGTCACTGGTGGCTGAGATCAAAGATAAGGAGCCGAAACCTGATTCAGAATCTAATTCTGAAAATACCAGTAAAGGACAGATCATTGACGAAGACAACACTGCTATTGTCGCGACCGCAAAAATTCAACCAGAAGAACCAACAAATCCTAAAGAGGGGGAGTTCTTTTTTCATTCACAGATGTGGGTGAAGGGGACCTCGCTACATTTTATTATTGATAGCAGAAACCATAAGAACCTCATCTTAGCAAAGGTTGTCAAATAGTTGGGATTGTCGACAACGCCACACCCGTAGCCATACAACATCAGGTGGCTTTAGCAAGGACGAGATCTCCGTGTCAGCCAACAGTGTCAATTGTCATATGGCATCCAACCCTTCAAGGATGAGGTATTATGTGATGTTTCCCCACTGGATGTTTGTGATGTTCTCTTGGGCCAACCATATATGTGGAGACGCCATGTTGTTTATGAGTCTCGACCCCATAGTGTCATTTTTACTTTGGGGGGTCATCTCTACAGAATACCAGAGGTAGTTCCAACTATTGTTCCACCTAAAAAGTGTCGCAAGGTAGTATCTCATACTGCAAAATTCAGCTTCTTCGCAATCTATTTTAAAGGGGAACAAAAGGACACTGCAACCACTACAGTCTCACCCCCTGCACCTTCTATCCAAAAGAAGTAGGTCGACAAGGTTGCAACAAAGCGCAAAGATTTCTTCTGCACACCTTCATCTCATGTAGCTCAACTTGTTGAACAACCTCAGCTTCAACAGGTTCATGACAGACTTCCACAAACTAAGCAGTGTGACGTCTCCAGCAATACAAGTAGCTCACCAAGATGCAGATCCAGCAAACACTTTTCCCTCTCCCTTGGGAACTCAACACAATGGAAACCATTTCTTCCTAAGGAGGTAGGATTGATCCAGGTGGATATCAATGGCCACCCACCTTTTCCGACTGACTCAAAATAGTTTTCTAGCAATTTTGGAAATTTACTATTTTTAGCAGGTTTTAACTTCTGGGGCCATTTTGAGGGCCTAAATGAAGGTTTTTCATGATCGAGGTTCTTAGTGATAGCTTAAGGCATGAATGAGCCCCAAAAATTAATCTCCTCAATGATACCTTTCCAACGGGCTATCATACGCCTAAAACGGAGATCGTATGCAAAAGTTACGACCCCGGGAAGTTGATGTACTAACTTACCCAAACGGGGCCCACATGACTTTTGGTGCTTCATCTCCTAGGGTTAGGGTTTTGGATGTCTAGGAATTTTTTCATTCCTGTTTATTTTAAAAATGCCTTCATAGCCTCATTGTAATCATTTTCTTGCGAATGCGAGTAGCCATCACTATTACACATCAAAAATACTCACTTTGATAGTGTCGCAAGTGTCGTCATTACCAAGGTCGTAAGTGTCAGGGAAGCATATTGCCATGATGCGTATGTCATGCTAGTAAACGACATTAGGAGGTNATGCCTTCATAGCCTCATTGTAATCATTTTCTTGCAAATGCGAGTAGCCATCACTATTACACATCAAAAATACTCACTTTGATAGTGTCGCAAGTGTCGTCATTACCAAGGTCGTAAGTGTCAGGGAAGCATATTGCCATGATGCGTATGTCATGCTAGTAAACGACATTAGGAGGTCACTTGGCACATGTCAAACACTTGATTTGGAAGAGGAGGAAAGTTTAACTGGTCTCGTGAACCTTTTGCCATCTGAAAACACTCAAAAAACTAAGTTTTGGATGAGAGCGCTCCTCTATACCTCTTCTGGGTGTGCTGGCGCTCCCCCTTACACTATCTGGGAGCGTTATAAATATTCTTTGGCCCTTCTGGGAGAGATTTGGTGTCTTTAGTAGTGCTGGCACCCTCCTTAAGCCTACTAGGGAGCGCTACAGTGCTCTGATGGCCCTTTTGAGGGAGAGCTACCTATTATGGGCAGTAGTTAAGTTGTTGAGATGAATGGGGGAAGGATCCTTTCATTCTTGGAAGGAAATTGGATTCAAATCCCTAGTCCAGCCATGATCTTAGGGTAGATCCTCAACTGAAGGAGGAAAATCCTCAACTTCCCCAAGGATATCTCAAGTTGTTGAGCCTCTCCAAGGCTATATAAGCAAGCTTTCTCATGGTGAAAGGAGGACTGGAAAGGGAGAATCACACCAAACTTATGATCTTATAAGTGGTGCTAGAACAGAGATAATTTGGAAGCAAGAGACCTATGATCTCATAGGGAGCAATCGGTGAAGCTACCATCATTCGGATCGTGGATCTTTTGAGCAAGGGTTATACAAAGAGGACTTGACGAAACTGCTGCAATTCATCTATGGCTGTAAGTAATGTTTTGTCCTCATTAATATAATTTGTTTGTCCTGTTTCTTTATAATTTGTGTTCAATCTCACATGAATTTGTCTCTTTAGTAGATAGACCTATTTCGGACTAATATTGATAGAGTAGGAAGTGGTCGTACTTTGTTTGTCTACAAGGCTTATCGAAGAGTGAAAGATTGGAGCTCAACTCGGAGCGTGCAGGGACAAACACCGGTAAAAGGTACTTACTTTCTCCTTCCTTCTCACACACTAGTCCACCTAGATATAAAAGGAATTCAGTGACCATGATAAGCACTTTCTGTCTTAGAGTTAAGAGTCTATCTCTTTCAGGAGATCTACCTGTCCGCAGGGAGATTTTCCTTCAACGGAAATTGGCGACTCCACCGGGGAGGTCGAATTGAAGCTTTTGGTTTTGATTTTTCCTCATAAAACTTGTCTTACTCTTTGATTGACGTCAGACCTTGTTCACCCCTTCATATCTGATTGCACTTGCTGATTGACTCTTTACCCCATCACACTCAGCTTGCCTGTCAGAATTTGATCAAAATTTTGGGTTTTTGGACATTTTTATGAGTTTTTTTAGCCTGGCGCTCCCCTGCCCATGTTAGAAGAGCACCAACACTCCCTGAAGGTGTTGGAAAGAGTGTTATAACGCCATGGTGTCCCTTACACTAGAGCGCCAACCCCTTTTTTCTCAAAATCTCTTCAAAAATTCCATTTTTTGGAGGTCCAGACCCTGTTTCTTCACTTGCTAAGCTGCTTTGTGACTCAGTGATTCTTCCTTTGACCTTTGACATGCTTCCTCCTGAGAATTAAACACCTTGTTGTTCAGATTTTATGCCCTTCTTCATTCTTTTTGAGTTTTTTCTCTTCAGAGCTTGAGATCGATCCCCTGCTTTCTTCTCTCCTATCCGACTGAGCGGGAACTATAGTGAAGGACATCAGAAGTCTATAACTCTTCTCATTTGGTTCTTTGAGGTCATCTGATCCAATCTCTTTCTCCTTCCTTTTTCATTTTTGGTTTTCTTTCTCTTGTTTGATCGCAAAAAAAGGGTGTGTTGTTTGTGTGAAATCTGCATATTCTTGTCTGAATCTCCTTGATCTGAAAGGATAGTTGGCAAGAGAAATTTTGCATTGAATTGATTATCATTTGCATACAAATGACAAAAGTACATCTTAATGATTATTTTGCATATTAGTTTGCATTTCTGAAATGTTGTAGCATCATATTGGATTTGAGAACAAAATTGATTGAGGGCATTCCTTATCAAGTGTTTGATAGTGAAAACGACTCTTCCTCTTTCCCTTAAATAGGTATTCATTGAAAAGAAATGATTGCTTATCATATTTCATGCATATTTTTGGGAATTGAGTCATCATTCCATCAGTTTCACTTTCGTACACCCTTTGAGTAAACAACAGCCATTAAAATCAACACTTAACTAAAATTTATCAGACTTTTTACATCTTTGTTAGCAAACCTACATTAGTTTAAGGTGTAGGGATTTGGAATAGGTTGACAGGATAACTTTCCAAAGCTATCAAACAAACTTAGTATCTTGCGGTGGGGAGAGTCAAATCCAATTGTCGTATTGGCTTGTTGGGATCCCCCTCTCACATAGGGGTTACGCACGAGGTCACATTTGGGTGAGTTACGGAGATTATCCCTCCGTAGCCCAACTGTTTGTAGTGGTTAGATCATATATTGGGGGTCACTGGAACGTATACCCATGATTATGTGTGGGAGCCTTTCAAGTTGATTTCGGACTTGTTATCCTACCCATACGTTCCGACTAGACTATTGACTGTACCCGCCCAGGGGCTGACTATGAGCTGGTGACCTTAGTAACCACAATATTTAGGGTCTCACACAAGGTGATGGTGAAGGGAAGTCTCACTGTACCTGGACCAGACGTTGGTCAAACTCACTCGGGCTCCTTGGAGGGTAAATCCACAATTACTGCGTGGAAGCTTGCACCAAGGCGTAAGTCCATTAATCAGGTCGCCAACGTAACTGATCCACCCGCTCTATCCCTGCCCCTTCCTATTTTGATCTCATGATGTTGGATTTCATCACCAACTAGTGGTTTCATCATAGGAAGGCTTGTTTGATTGATTGCTTCTAAGATTCATAGCTTGTGTTGTTTGTTTTACTTAGTGGACCTTAGGTTGAGTCAGTGTTAATGGAATTGAATCCTGGGAGTACCAATGGAGGAACCCCTTCTCCTCGGGAACCTTATACCTTTCCTTCATTTGGAAACTTTGGTCCTCTATATGTTGCCACACTGAGTCTTCCAGGACTCACTATTGGATTACCAGTTTGGTTGTTCCCCACTCCGGTGATCCCGAATCCTCCCAATGTTTCAATTGCACCTAATACTTTGGATGTCAATACACCACCCACACATCAACCTCATGTTGAATTTTCACCTACTTCATCCATCAAGTCTCCTTCCATTTCTCCTTCTTCGCCTAGTGAAAGCTCTAAAGCAAGTAGCCAGGTTGATCAAAAGAAGAAGAAACGAAAAGAGAAGAAGAAGAAGAACCCGAAAAGGACAAAGGCTCCAACAACATCAGATGTTGGCTCTAAGAAACCAGTTACTGTTAATAGTACTGGGAGTGCTGATGAGGTCAACAAGATTAAAATGAAGAATCCAAAACCCAAATTCTCTTGCATCCTTTGTAAGGGTGACCACATTTTGAGGGATTGCCCCGGTCTTACCCAGGTCTTAGAAATGTGGTCCTCCACGTCATCGGCCTCTGTCGGTCATGTTGATGATACCCCGTCAACCAGTGATTTTCAGGTTGGTAAGAAGAATAAAACTGTCAAGTTCCCTTGCATGTTATGTAAAGGTAATCATTACTCTCACCTTTGTCCTCGCATGAATGAGGCTTCTTCTCTTTTGGAAAAACTTCAACTTCCAAAAGGTTATCGTAATCTTTCCTCCGACCCATCATTGGTTGATGGACTGGTCAATCCGGTTCCATCCCCAGTCAGTCTGGTTGATCAGGTGGTCAATCTAGTTTCCTCCTCGATTGAACCATGAACCCAAGTAGTCGATCCAGTTCCGTCATCGATCAGCCTTGCTCTTCATCAAAAGAGTGACACCAAAGTGGTCGATTTGTTTTCATCCTTAGTCAATCCCACTCTCCCATTAGAGAATGACACCAAAGCGATCAATCCGTTTCCACTCGTCGACCCCATTCTTCCCTTGGAGAATGAAACTCAAGTGGTCGATTTGGTTCTGCCATCGGTCAATCGCACTCTTCCTCTGAAGAGTGCCAAAGTGGTCGATCCAGTTTCGCCATTGGTCAATCCCATTCCTCCATTGAGGAATGTCAAAGTGACTGATCCAGTCCCTTCCTCGGTCAGTCCCACTCTTCCTCTAAAGAGTTCCAAAGTGGTTTATCCAAGTCCACCTTTGGTTGATCCGATCCAATCATCGGTCAATCCTACTCTCCTTCTAGAGAGTAAACCCGATACTGCGCATGTTTTTCTCATTAATACAGACTCTACCGTACCAAGGGGCATTCCTCCTTCTCCTGCAAAACCCCCTCCAAGTAATGAGGCCATCCTTTTTGATTGGGGTGTGCTAACTAGACCTCGTCTTCCCTCTCACATTCCTTTCCAAATTACACTACAGGTTCGTGGTCGGGACGTTCCTCAAACGCTGATAGATGAAGGTGCATCTGTTAGTATTTTGTCTTATATTGCTTGCTATGCTTTGGGTTGTCCGCAACTTGCAATGGTTACACAGAATCTGTTAGCTTTTAACAGAAGAACTAGTCAAGCTTTAGGGATCCTTCCTCAGTTTCCTGTAACTTTGGGAGGGAAAACTGTCTTTATCGATGTCATGGTAGTCCAAGACCCCTTGGATTTTTCTTTACTCCTTGGGTAGGATTATGTCTATGCTATGAATGCTCTTGTATCCACCCTTTTCTGTGTGATATATTTCCCTCACGATGGAGGAATTGTGACTATTGATCAACTTTCATTCGTCGGCCCCGACTGGGTTACCTCCCTAAGTGGTTCCTATGTGCAGACAGTATCACCCCCGCCGCATGTCAATTATGTGACATTGTCTCCCATGACCTAAACTTCTGATGATTTGGATCCGGTATTTGACATGGTGATCTCTTTGATAGGGTTATTGGAACCTGATCTCCTTACCCCTGTCACGACCCTCGACATATGTTCCTTCCAGAGTGATTTTCTTCCATCCGGAGAAGATCTCTTGGAAGCCATGAACAAGTTTTGTCCCTTGACATGGTATCCTTCCAAAGCATTATCCTCTTGGCAGCCATGATCCNTTTGATAGGGTTATTGGAACCTGATCTCCTTACCCCTGTCACGACCCTCGACATATGTTCCTTCCAGAGTGATTTTCTTCCATCCAGAGAAGATCTCTTGGAAGCCATGAACAAGTTTTGTCCCTTGACATGGTATCATTCCAAAGCATTATCCTCTTGGCAGCCATGATCCGGACGACACCACGAGCATAGTTTCTCTTCTCTATGGCAAGCTCGTTAAAAAATGAAACAGAGGTCCTAAGCATAGTTCTTTTCCTATGTCAAGATCGTTAAAAAATGAAATAGTCACCTCTCTTAAACCTTCTTTTCATCCACCCTTCTCCTTCGGTGAATGAATCTAATCTTGGAGGGCATGTCTCCAGCCCTTGCTGATCATTCTAGAGTTAAGCCACTAGCTTTCATACTGGGGGCATACCGAGCTTAGTCTTTGTTCTTTCTCATGCTCGTAAATACATGAGAATGCATCCGGGTAGACTTTTATCTCTTTTTCAGACCTGTATGGATACATGAAAAAGGAACCCCCTGGAGTCTCCTTTAATCTCTTTTCAGACTCTCTAAACATGAAAAGATTGTCGAGTGATCTTGCTTCCTTTCCCACTCGTTAAACGGTCTGAAAGGGCATGTTTCGAGTGATAATTTATCTCTTTTACGGCCTCGTGAGACTAACATTACGAAAAAGGACAACACTGGAGTCATCTTTAAGTTCTTTTCAGACTCTCTAAACATGAAAAGATTACCGAGCGACCTTGTTCTCTTCACGCTCGTTAAAGTATTTGAATAAAACGTCTGTTGAGCGATAGTTTATCTCTTTTTTGGTCTCATCAGACTACTTTACGAAAAAGGAACTGAGAGAGTTCTCTTTTAAGTGTTTTTCCAGACTCTATAATCATGAAAATCCTTCGAGTTTTCTGTCTTTGGACTCGCTAAACAAAACATCGACAGGCCCATATGGGATCGAACCCTTACTTCTTCCAATTCATTAAACTAAGGAAGAGGAACTTACCGGAGGTGAGCTTTATCGAGCATGTGTTATCCTCCTTGAGCTCATTAAATTAAAAAGAGGTACTCGTCTATCTATATGGGGGAAAAAATTGAAAGAAGCAAGCCAATCAGTTTCTTTTTGAGAACATTACCAAGTAACTCTTAGAGTCACCCTTGAACACGACACTTTGTCTTTGCACACATATTAATCTGCTAAACCTCTGCACTGAACCAATCCTCTGAGTTTTTCTTACTCCTTTGGGTCACCTGACGTAAGTCACAGCATCCACTGCATCATCAAGTTTTGGTCCTTGTCATGTTTCTGCTATCGTGCCTCAGTGTTCAAGGGAAGTATCTGCCTCGAGAGTCAGCCATCACAAATATCTTGTCTCAATACCCATGTCAGTCCATGTTCATTTAATCTACCAATTATATCTCTATGTCTGTTTCGTGTCGTTGATGGGGGATACATCAAGGCCCTCCTTCGACGAGCCTATTCCTGTCGACTTCAACACATTATCAAGGAATCAGACTTAGAAACCAGTTAGTACTTTGGGACCTGCATGCCTCAATGGTAGGCCTCCTCACATCCGATAGTGGGTTTACATTATTGACCTCTGATCGGATGATTCCACGGATGTTCGACTTCAGCTCATCCATTCACATTCGTTGGAATGTACTAGAGTACCTTGGGAATCATTGACATTAATGGTGATCTCCCTCGCACTTGTTAATGGTTTACATCATTGACCGGTAATCAAGTGGTTTCTGCCATGTTCAACATCAGAACATATATTCACATGGTTAGAGTCGTACTACATCGAGATTGGTAAGAAGAACTTGGGTTGAGTGATCACTTTGATATGTACTTTTCCCAGGTTGCAATGGATTTTATTTTGAACAAT
>JASDQU010244291.1:108825-121539 GCA_032191745.1 Picea mariana
GAAATGATGGAGAATTTTTCCCACATCCTTAAATGCCTATCGATAGCATCAAGAGCATATTCATCAAGTGGCCACTTTGGAGGCACCTTGGCTTTCAAGGTACAATTTAATTTTGATATTCCTGTATTTGAAGGACAGGTAGATGTAGAAGCCCTAGAAAAATGGTTAACTCTACTAGAAGGTTATTTCTCTGTTCACAATTTTTTCGACAAAGAAAGGATCACCTTCGCACTCCTTAAAGCTCTCCCTCATGTCAAACATTTGTGGGAAACTTATTGGGAGAAAAGTTCTACAAAGGAGTCTGGAATATATGGGGCCGATCCCACTTGGGATTTTTTTGTGGACGCGGTAAAAGAACAGTATTATCCTATTGGAAACTATAAGGACCAGTACATGAGATGGATCACACTATGGCAAGAGAGGGGCCAAGCAGTTCCGGAGTTCACCAATACCTTCCATACCTTGTGCACCAAGCTAGGTATCAAATACTCCAAGCAACATTTGGTTTAGAAATACCGTGGGGCTCTGCACAGATACATCCAAACTGAAATGGATTTTTTGGACATCTCATCACTCGGTGCTGCTTATCGATATGCTGTCAAAATCTAGTAGAAATTTAAGCACCAGAACAAACGGGAGTTTGGTTCTGCAAATCCGCAACAACCAAAGTATGACAAAGACAACCCTAACAAACAGTCTCCAAAAAATCAGTCCAAGACACAGAAAAAGAAGGGTCATGGGAAGACAAAGAAGGACACTGGAAAATGGTGCAATTTCCACAAAATCCCCTAGCACAACATCGATGAATGTCACTCAAAATAGTCATTGGTGGTTGAGATCAAAGACAAGGAGTCGAACCCTAATTCAGAATCTAATTCTGAAAATACCGATAGAGGACAGATCATTGACGCAGACTCCATTGCTATTGTCGCGACCACAGCAATTCAACCAGAAGAACCAACAGATCCTGAAGAGGGGGAGCACCTTTTTCATTCAAAGATGTGGATGAAGGGGACCCCGCTGCATTTATTGTTGATAGCGGAAGCCAGAAGAACCTCATCTCAGCAGAGGTTGTCAAACAATTGGAATTGTTGACAACGCCACACCCGCAGCCATACAACATCGGGTGCATTAAGCAAGGACGATATCTCCGTGTCAGCCAACAGTGTCGATTTTCATATGGCATCCAACCCTTCAAGGATGAGGTATTATGTGATGTTTCCCCACTGGATGTTTGTGATGTTCTCTTGGGCCAACCATATATGTGGAGACACCATGCTGTTTATGTGTCTCGACCCCATTGTGTCATTGTTACTTTTGGGGGTCATCTCTACAGAATACCAGAGGTAGTTCCAACTATTGTTCCACCTAAAAAGTGTCGCAAGGTAGTATCTCATACTGCAAAATTCATCTTTTTCGCAATATGTTCAAAAGGGGAACAGAAGGACACTGCAACCACTACAGTCTCGCCCCCTGCACCTTCTATCCAAAAGAAGCAGGTCGACAAGGTTGTAGAAAAGCACAAACATTCCTTCTGCACACCTTCCTATCATGTAGCTCAACTTATTGAACAACCTCAGCTTCAACAGGTTCATGACAGACTTCCATAAACTAAGCAGCGTGACGTCTCCGGCAATACAAGTAGCTCACCAAGATGTAGATCCAGCAAACGCTTTTCCCTCTCCCCCGGGAACTCAACGCAATGGATACCATTTCTTCCTAAGGAGGGAGGATTGATCTAGGTGGATATCGGTGGCCACCCACCTTTTTCGACTAGCTCAAAATAGTTTTCTGGCAATTTTGGCAATTTACTATTTTTAGCAGGTTTTAACTTTCAGTGCCATTTTGAGGGCCTAAATGAAGGTTTTTCGTGATTGAGGTTCTCAATGATAGTCGAAGGCATGATTGAGCCCCCAAAATNTCGGTGGCCACCCACCTTTTTCGACTAGCTCAAAATAGTTTTCTGGCAATTTTGGCAATTTACTATTTTTAGCAGGTTTTAACTTTTAGTGCCATTTTGAGGGCCTAAATGAAGGTTTTTCGTGATTGAGGTTCTCAATGATAGTCGAAGGCATGATTGAGCCCCAAAAATGAATCTCATCGACGATGCCTTTCCAACGAGCTATCATACTCCTAAAATGGAGATCGTATGCAAAAGTTACGACCCCGGTAAGTTGATGTACTAACTTACCCAAACGGGGCCCACATGACTTTTGGCGCTTCATCTCCAGGGTTAGGTTTTTGGATGTCTAGGACTTTTTGCATTCCTGTTTATTGTGAAAAGGCCTTCAAGGTCTCATTGTAATCATCTTCTTGCGAATGCGAGTAGCCATCACATCTCTTCTCAGAGATAAGTTGCCACCATTCTAGGAAGTCTTTCACTCTGTATTTTTACAGTCTCTGTACATTTCTTTCATTAATAGAAATCGTGTATTACTGTATCTCTGTGTTTATGGTTGCATCTCTGATATATTTCTGTTATTTTATTGGATATACGCGATATCTCTGTGCATTTCTTTATTATATCTCTGCTCTCATTTTGTGTCGAAAATAAACCGGATCAGTGGTATCAGAGCAGGTTGCTCTTGATCATTTTTTCAGTGCATGTCCCCGACGAGGTCCGAGTATAGCAATTTGGGTCTCGATCTTGTCTCTCTTGAAGAAAATTTCTCTTGTACACCCAAGAAACCCTCAATGGCGGAAGAAAAGAAAAATGACGGAGCAGATGATCCTATCAATCTATTGCTTGAGCAAGCTCTCACGCGACAGAGGGACGAAATGATGGAGAATTTTTCCCACGTCCTTAAATGCCTGTCGATAACATCAGGTGCATATTCATCAAGTGGCAACTTTGGAGGAACCTCGCCTTTCAAGGTACAAGTTAATTTTGATATCACTGTATTTGAAGGACAGATAGATGTAGAAGCCCTAGAAAAATGGTTAACTCTACTAGAAGGTTATTTCTCTGTTCACAATTTTTTCGACAAAGAAAAGATCACCTTCGCACTCCTTAAAGCTCTCCCTCATGTCAAACATTGGTGGGAAACTTACTAGGAGCAAAGTTCTACAAAGGATTCTGGAATATATGGGGCCGATCCCACTTGGGATTTTTTTGTGGACGCGGTAAAAGAACAGTATTACCCTATTGGCAACTATGAGGACCAGTACATGAGATGGAACACAATACAACAAGAGAGGGGCCAAGAAGTTCTGGAGTTCACTAATACCTTCCATACCTTGCACACCGTGGGGCTCTACACATTTGGTTCTAAAATACCGTGGGGCTCTACACAGATACATCCAAACTGAAATGGATTTTCTGGACATCTCATCACTCGGTGCTGCTTATCGATATGCTGTCAAAATCGAGCAGAAATTTAAGCTCCAGAACAAACAGGAGTTTGGTTCTGCAAATCCGCAACAACCAAAGTATGACAAAGACTTCCCTAACAAACAGTCTCCAAAAAACCAGTCCAAGACACAAGAAAAGAAGGGTCACGGGAAGACAAAGAAGGACACGGGAAAATGGTGTGATTTCCACAAAATCCCCTGGCACAACACTGATGAATGTCTCTCAAAACAGTCATTGGTGGATGAGATCAAAGACAAGGAGCTAAACCCTGATTCTGAATCTGATTTTGAAAATACCAATAGAGGACAGATCATTGACGCAGACCCCACTGCTATTGTTGTGACCGCAACAATTCAACCAGAAGAACCAACATATCCTAAAGAGGGGGGCTGCCTTTTTCATTCACACATGTGTGTGAAGGGGACCCCGCTGCATTTTATTGTTGATAGCGGAAGCCAAAAGAACCTCATCTCAGCAAAGGTTGTCAAATAGTTGGGATTGTCGACAACGCCACACCCGCAACCATACAACATCGGGTGGCTTCGGCAAGGACGAGATCTCTGTGTCAG
This sequence comes from Picea mariana, assembly GCA_032191745.1. Lineage (NCBI taxonomy): Eukaryota > Viridiplantae > Streptophyta > Pinopsida > Pinales > Pinaceae > Picea > Picea mariana. The sequence continues at coordinate 112,747 of JASDQU010244291.1, forward strand.
CCAACAGTGTCGATTTTCATATGGCATCCAACCCTTCAAGGATGAGGTATTATGTGATGTTTCCCCACTGGATGTTTTTGATGTTCTCTTGGGCCAACCATATATGTGGAGACGCCATGATGTTTATGAGTCTCGACCCCGTAGTGTCATTGTTACTTTGGGGGGTCATCTCTATAGAATACCAGAGGTAGTTCCAACTATTGTTCCACCTAAAAAGTGTCGCAAGGTAGTATCTCATACTATAAAATTCAGCTTCTTCGCAATCTGTTCAAAAGGGGAACAGAAGGAAACTGCAACCACTACAGTCTCGCCCCCTGCACCTTCTATCCAAAAGAAGCAGGTCAACAAGGTTGCAGAAAAGTGCAAAGATTCCTTCTACACACCTTCATCTCATGTAGCTCGACTTGTTGAACAACCTCAGCTTCAACAGGTTCATGACAGACTTCCACAAACTAAGCAGCGTGACGTCTCCAGCAATACAAGTAGCTCACCAAGATGCAAATCCAGCAAACACTTTTCCCTCTCCCCCGAGAACTCAACGCAATGGATACCATTGCTTCCTAAGGAGGGAGGATTGATCCAGGTGGATATCGATGGCCACCCACCTTTTCCAACTAGCTCAAAACAATTTTCTGGCAATTTTGGCAATTTACTATTTTTAGCAGGTTTTAACTTTCGGGGCCATTTTGAGGGCCTAAATGAAGTTTTTTTTCGATCGATGTTCTCAATGATAATCAAAGGCATGATTAAGCCCCCAAAATGAATCTCCTCGACAATACCTTTCCAATGAGCTATCATATTCCTAAAACGGAGATCGTATGAAAAAGTTACGACCTCGGGAAGTTGATGTACTAACTTACCCAAACGGGGCCCACATGACTTTTGGCGCTTCATCTCCTAGGGTTAGGTTTCTGGATGTCTAGGACTTTTGGCATTCCTGTTTATTGTAAAAAGGCCTTCAGAGCCTCATTGTATTCATCTTCTTACGAATGCGAGTAGCCGTCACATCTCTTCTCAGAGATAAGCTGCCACCATTCTAGTGAGTCTTTCACTCTGTATTTTTACAGTCTCTGTACATTTCTTTCATTAATAGAAATCATGTATTACTGTATCTCTGTGTTTATGGTTGCATCTCTGATATATTTCTGTTATGTTATTGGATATACGTGATATCTCTGTGCATTTCTTTATTATATCTCCGCTCTCATTTCGTGCCAAAAATAATCCAGATCAGCTGGCTTGGCAATGTCACATGTAGTGAAAGATCTGATATACTTTCTGACGTCGTGTCGAAGTTTTGGCCAATAAAAATGTTTCTCTAGAATGACCGCAATTTTCTCCACGCCAAAATGTCCTGTCATCCGACTGTAGTGAGCCTCCCAAATCATCTTTGCACGCTCGCTTGTGGGAACACAGAGGTGGCCCAGATGGCATAACAATCCATCCTAGATGTGAAAATCAGTGACATTCACTCCTGTACCCAAGAGTTGATAGGTGGTGGCGAAGTCAGGGTCACGCTGATAAAGTTGGGGCCACTCAGATGCCTCATGCCCACAAGAATGGAGCATTGTGATGAGTGTAGCAACGAGAGGGCGATTGAGGCAGTCAACGACATGATTTGTGCTCCTTGTTTTATACTTAATGTTGAGATGGAGTTGTTGTAGGTATGTGGACTACTTTTGATGGTGGTCATTCTGCAACTTCCCTTGTGTCTGTATGAACTATAGAGGCTTGTGATTTGTGTGGATGATTGTCTCCTTTTCCAGAATGTAATGTTTCCATTGATGGTAACATTGCATAATGGAATACATTTCCTTCTCATAGATGGGGTATTTCTGGACAATATCTGAGAGTGTCTCACTATGGTATGCTATTGGATGACCATGTTGAGTGATAACTGTGCCTACAACATAGTTAGAGGAAACAATCTCAATCTCGAACAATTTTTGCAAATTAGGTAAGGAGAGTATTGGAGTTGAGCATAAGCAATGCTTTAGATCATCAAATGCTTCTTTTTGTACCTACCCCCATGCAAAATTTACCTTTCCACCTCCCTTGGTTACTTGGTTGACGATCTATGCAATATGAGAGAATCCCAACACGAACCTTTGGTAGAAGTTGGCAAGTACCAAGAAAATTCAAAGCTCAGTTAGTGTGGTCGGGGCTGGCTAGTCACGAATGACTTGGATCTTAGTTGGATCCATATGTACCCCATGCTCATCAACAATGTAGCCCAATTATTGGACCCTGTACATGCCAAAGGAGCATTTTTCCAAGTTGGCCTATAGCTTGTGCTGCCACAAAATGCCCAAAACCTGTTGAATATGTTGCATGTGCTCCTCCCAAGTTCTGTTGAAGATGAGGATGTCATCTAGATATACCACCAAAAACAAGTTGGTGAAGGGTCTTAATACATCATCCATCAATCTCATGAAAGTGGTTGGTGCATTTGTTAAGCCAAAGGGTATGACCATCCATTCGAAGAGACCTTCTTTAGATTTGAAAGTTGTCTTCCATACATCAGTTGGTTTGATGGGAACTTGGTGGTATCTATACTTTAGGTCAATCATGCTGAAGAATTTTTCCCCCTTGAGTTGGTCAAGAAGGTCATCAATTCGGGGAATTGGGTATTGATTCTGGGTTGTGATTTTGTTTAATGCTCTGTAGTCAATGTAGAGCTGCCAGGTCCCATCTTTCTTCTGCACCAGCATAATCAGGCTTCGGCAAGGGGAGGAGTTGGGTGGAATGTGCCCCTTTTGAATAATCTCTTGGATCTGGTGCTTGATTTCATCATTTCCCATCAGCGAACGATGATAGACTGGTCCATTAGGCAGCGGCGCATCAGGGGTTAGATCAATTGGATTCTTGACTTGGCAGTGCATCGGTACCTTGGTGGGTGAGGAGAAGATGTATTTGTACTCTTCCACGATCCCATCCACTTTATTTTGTTGCAAAGAGAGGCTCTTTTTAGAGGTCAATGATGTCGCGAAAACCTTCTTCTTACTGTGAGCATGAATAAAAAAGAAGACGAACTTCCCAGTCTGTGAAATGAACTTACTGCATTGCTTAGCAGAAATTAAAGAAATAGAGGTAGGCAACACTACCTATGGTATGTTGTATAATTGTCTACCCAAAGTAATAATAACATTGTGGGGTCTAGACTCATACATAGCATGTCGCTTCCACAAATATGCCTGGCCTAAAATAACATTACAAACTTCAAGGGGGGCAATATCACACAATACCTCATCTTTCAAGGGCTTAATGTTGTAGGGAAAATGACATTGTTGGCTGATGGGGAGATCTCATCCTTGGTGAAGCGAGTCGATAATGTAGGGTTGTGGGTATGGTGTTATCGACAGGTCCAACCACTTGACGACCTATGATGAAATTAGGTTCTTCTGATTGTCGCTATCGAAAATGAAATTCAGCAGAGTCCCCTTTACCCACATTTGTGAGTGAAAGAGGAATTCCCCTTCCTTTGGTTCACTTGGTTGGACTTTGGTGGTAGAAAAAGTGGCACCGGGTTCAACATCATTTATCCTCTTCCCACTTTATGGATTTGATTCGAAGTCAGAATATTCCTATGAATCAGAAGCTTTTAGCTCGACCACGAGTGACTACTTGGAGCGACATTCTTCGGTGTTGTGCTAAGGGATTTTATGGTATTCACACCATTTTCCTGTGTCCTTCTTCGACTTATAATTACCCTTATTAGGTTGCGGCTTGTACTAGTTGTACTGAGAGTGACCATCTTTGTTCTATCCCTTTTTTTGTGGGTTGGGGCCACCTTTTCCCTGCTTTAATTGTGAGGAGTTTGCAGATTGAAACTCTCACCTCTTCTGCTCAAATTTCTACTCGATCTTGACAACATATCTATAAGTCATGCCTAATGATGCAATTTACAGAAAGTCCATTTCTATTTGAATGTATCTATGCATACAGTCATAGTATTTGAGCACCAAATGTCGTTCAGAGTCTTTGATACCCAATTTGGAGCGCATGGTATGAAAAATATTGGTGAAATATGGTACTATCCATTCCCTTTCCTGACACAGCGTGGTCCATCTTGTGTATTGGTCCTCATAGCTTCCAACATGGTAGTACTATTATTTAATGGCATCCTTGAAGGAATCCCTTGTGGGGGCGACAAAAAATATTTTAGATTCCTCTATGACTGTTTGCTCAGAGTAAGTATCCCACCAGTCTTTAACATGGGGGACGACCTTGAGGAGTGCAAAAGTAATATTTTCCTTATCAGAAAAATTGTGGATCGAAAAATACCCTTCGAGCATATTCAACCATTTATCTACAACATCTGCATCTATTGGTCCTTCAAATAATGGAATATCAAAATTTACTTTTACCTTGAAGGGGGTTTCCTGGCCACTTGATGAAGATGTGTCTCCTGTGGGAAACCACCGAAGGATCTGTGCAAAGGCTGAAACTGTCAAACTAGAGAACTGAAAACAACTTGCTCGAATGGTGGTAGCTATATCTGAGAAGAGATGTGGTTGCTACGCACATCCATCTGAGAAGAATGATTAAAATAAGGCTCCAAAGGCATTTTTGACGTTACTCATGAATTCCTAAACCCTATACATCCAAAAACCTAACCCTAGGAGATGAAACACCAAAATTTATGTGGGCCCCGATGGGTAAGTTGGTACCTCAACTTCCTGGGGTCATAACTTTTGCATACGACCTATGTTTTAGGCGCGTAGTATCCCGTTGGAAAGGTATTTTTGGGAAATACACATTATTCCATCAAACTTTGACTTCATTATAGTTTTACTGTGGAAAGCCAAAAAAACATTGTTTTGGGCCCCAAAACAACCCTGGAAGTACATAAAGATGTACTGACATGAAAACTTCCAAAATAATCTAGTTGGATTGGGTGGGTGGCCACCAATATCCACCTGGAAGTTGTGTATGGATTTGTATAGCCTTGAAAGTGTAGAACCCACAATTACAAATAATTACAGAAGAACGTGCTAAACTAACAACTGTCAAGAAGAGCCAGTTGGAATATGTGGGTGGCCACCAATATCCACTTGGATCACATAATTTTCAATAGGGTATAATCCCCCCTTAAGGGAATCAAAAAAAGTCTTCCCAAGAGGGTCTTGTCCCAAATTCCATAGAATCTTCATCATTGTGTCTCTCCCAATAACCTTCCCACCAATATTTGACATTGGGAAGGGATTTAAGGAGCGAAGGTGATCTTTTCACTGTCAATTTTTTTTTGAACCGGTTAATAACCCTTTGAAACATTTAACCATGTATTTGAAGCATATGAATCTATGTTTCCTTCAAATAAATGGATATCAAAGTTAGCTTGTACCTTGTAGGGTGTCACACCTTCGAAATGTTTGCTTGTTGAGGATGCCTCGCCCACCATTGGCAGTCATCGAATGATTTGGGAAAAGTTGTCCATCATCTCGTTCCTTTGTCACATGAGGGATTCCATGAGAAACATATTGAAATGATATCCTTCTCTATCATATATCTTTTCTTCCACCATGGGAGGTTGCTTGGGCTAGCAAGAGCGGTCATCCTCGAGTGAAACTAGCTCAAGACCCAAATATCTATACCTAGACCTCGTTGGGGACATGCACCGAGAAATAAAGAGAGAATTCCTCTGATTCCATTAATCCAAATTGTATAGGGAACTAAATGAAACAAACACATAAATACAACAACGTGCACAATAATACAATTAAACCCAACTTCTATTAATGAATAAAATAACAGAAAATTGTAGAACAAAAACTAGCTAGAATGGTGGTAGCCTATCTCTGAAGAGAGACRTATATGTCTGCTACACTGATTTGAAAAAGGATATTATAAGAGGCCAAAATAATGGCCTTTTAACATAAATCAAGAACCCTAATGGTCCAAAACCCTAACTCTAGAAGGCAAAGCGCCAAAATGTTTGCAAGCCCCGAGGTGGTTATTTGATTCACCAACTTTTCAAGGGCACAAATTTTGCATACAATATCCATTTGGTTGCACGATATCTTTTCAGAAAGATTTAATTGATAAGTACAATTTTTGGCATAGCCAAGGGAGGTGATAGCCATTGTGGGCCTCCAAATAGCTAAAAAACATCATTTAAGGCCTCAAAACGGCCTCGTAAATTTAGGATCTAAAAAACAGTATATAAAACTACAAAGATGGAGAATCCTGTTGAGTTAGTGGAAGAGGTGGGTGGCCATTGATGTCCACCTAGATCAATATGATGAGTGGAAGTAACAATATGTTATAGATCCATATTTTGGGCCTATAATCAATGCCTTGCAACAATCAATGGTGGTCAATATAACTGACCCCTTTTTGGACTCATAATTTGGGATGGATGGTTGTATAAACTCAATCGGTTTTGTGTGCTCACTTCAGATGCTCACATTATTCTTATTTATGAAGCACATTCATCGATGTATGGAGGGAATTTTGGCACAAATAAGACATTTCAACACTTGCAGAAGTATTTTTTTAGATCGTCCATGTCACAATAAGTTAATAAATTTTTATTTATCATTGATCTAGCCATGGCTAGACCAAAATTGCACATGCAAATTTGGGCTATACAACCCTTGTTGATTCTTCCCATGCTTTAGGAAGTCGTTTCAATGGAATTTATTAGTGATTTTACCCTTCCATGCTCTGGTAAGCCATTTCARTGGACTTCATTAGTGTTTTTACCCTTGAMATTTYAKAAACACAACAACATATTTGTGATGGTATGTCAAAATGACACATTTTCTACCATGTTCTAAGACAATTTTGGSATAGAATACAAAAACAAATTCMTTTCAAKAYATMTGGCCAYRTTTTGGATTGTAGCTTAACATAACCTTGGACCATGATGCTTWATTTCTCAAYGATTTTAGGAAGGCATTATGRMAACTTATGAATTGCAAACTACACTATTCCACCACCTTTCACCCACAAATAGATGGACTTACATAAGTAGTGAATCACACTTTGGTGGAAATGCTTCACATATATTATTCTAAGAACAATTGTGGGACACCTCTCATCACCTCCTTCAATGTTTCTATAATTGTGTTGTGCACTCAACCACTGAGCATTCCCCTTTGAATTCTATTATAAATATCAAACCATGGCACTATACTAGCTCCCTGCATTTCTCCCACAACTAGTTTCCAACTAGTAGCTTAGTGAATAGTAGAAGACCTCTTCCTTTGTCTAATGGATTTCCAAAATTTAGATATAGATACGAAAGACCCTTTGTAAAAATCATTGAGATGAGAAGACACTTCGTGATAGAGATTTGATTCCCTCTCCCTTCAAGATTGGAGAAAAATTATGGTTATACCTTCAGAAGAAACACTTTAGAAGAAAAAAGCATCACTAGTTGCAAAAGATTCGCTATGGACCATATGCAATTTTCTAATAGATTGGTTGCAATTCCTTCAAATTGGACTTGCTTCCCCTACTCGGTATTCACCCAGTAATTAATGTCACCTAGTTGAAACTTTACAAACCATCATAGTTGGAAGAGGAGATGCATATCTCTCGCTCAAGTCACAATGTGCTTGATTTTCATCCCCCTCTCATGTAGGTAGAATGTTGAACATACGTACTAGAATTACTCATAAGGGATCCATCACCTCTAATGTTGTCAAAGTAGAAGAAAAACTTTCCACGGGATGAGTTCAATCACGCGGTTCCTAATCTTTCATTGAAAGTAGAGAAATGAAAATGCCTCGAGGTCCATATGTTGTTGATATGCCACAAGGTGAGATCTGGTTGTTCCAATGGACAATGGTAATGATCTAACCATTGAAATCCATTACTGTGTTGTCAAAGTTACACAAGTTGAGATTTGATTGTTTCAATGGATAATGTTAGTGACTTAACCTGATTTAACTTTCAACACCCATTACCATCAAACATTTGAAATGGAAAGGGAGCCTTGCACATGGATTAAGGCCTCATGATGAGTGAAAGGACCATAAATATAGTGGATGTGGAGGAGGTCGACTTCTATAGGGAATTTTCTCTAACTATAGTAATGATGATTTTCGGACAGATTGATGGACTTAAAAGTATGATGAAGTAAAATGTGATTGCGCTAGTTTATTAGTTTATTAATTTACATTAAAGTTGATTAAAAAAAGAAAAGGAAATCATAATAGGAAGGCATTATGGAAACTTATGAATTTAAAACTACACTATTCCACCACCTTTCACCCACAAATAGATGGACTTACATAAGTAGTGAGTCACACTTTGTTGGAAATGCTTCACATATATTATTCTAAGAACAATTGTGGGACACCTCTCATCACCTCCTTCAATGTTTCTATAATTGTGTTGTGCACTCAACCACTGAGCATTCCCCTTTGAATTCTATTATAAATATCAAACCATGGCACTATACTAGCTCCCTGCATTTCTCCCACAACTAGTTTCCAACTAGTAGCTTAGTGCATAGTAGAATACCTCTTCCTTTGTCCAATGGATTTCCAAAATTCAGACATAGATACGAAAGACCCTTTGTAAAACTCATTGAGATGAGAAGACACTTCGTGATAGAGACTGAATTCCCTCTCCCTTCAAGATTGGAGAAAAAGTCTGGTTATACCTTTAGAAGAAACACTTTAGAAGAAAAAAGCATCACTAGTTGCAAAAGATTCGCTATGGACCATATGCAATTTTCTAATAGATTGGTTGCAATTCCTTCAAATTGGACTTGCTTCCCCTACTCGGTATTCACCCAGTAATTAATGTCACCTAGTTGAAACTTTACAAACCATCATAGTT
>JASDQU010244292.1:3691-29272 GCA_032191745.1 Picea mariana
GGGAGACAGACAGGGGGAGTAGAGAGGGAGAGTGAGATAGAGGGGTGGGGGGGGTAGATGTAGGAGAGGGAGGACAAAGCTACATAAGGAAGGAAATTATTTTTAGGAGCACACACGCATTTTTGGAGCGTGTGCACGCTTGTTTGAATTCAAAAAATTTGGGTGGGATTGACAAGGTGTATGTTGACTTGATTGGCTCAAATTTAGGTTCGGGATGACAAACCTAGTGGTTCAGTCTGCAAATCAATAAAAAAACTCCATTTTTGTGAATACGCCGCTATATCTATGTCTTTGACATTATTTTTCTATAGGATAAACAATTCAGTTGTTGACGAAATTATAGACATAGATTGAGTTGTCTATGCAGATTTCAAATATACAATTTTTTTTTTTAAATTGTTATTGTTTATTATTTTTAATCTATTTTTGTCTTCACATGTATCAAAATCCTAGAATACATACCTCTCGTTTTTTGCTATAACCTTCTCTCAGATTAACCATTTCTCAAATGAGTTATATGCAGCACAAGAGGAGACCGATACCTATGATGTAAAAAAAAATTGTTTTGATCATGTTAAGACCCTTTTAGCCTGCATGAAAAAAAGACATTGTAATTTCAAGCATATGTTGACTTTGATAATTTTATTAAAATATAAAATTAATACTAAAACTTCCCAAAAAATACACGACACAACAAAAATGGGTTCTCTACAAGTATACAAGTTTTTGGAACGAAATTCCATGGTTAAGACACTCAACACCTACACGAACAAAAACATATACTTTATATTTTGTTGGAAAAATAAGATATCATTGTTAGAAAAAATCAAATTTGACCTAGTTATTCACAATGTCTATGAATAAAAGTTATATATTCGGAAAGCTGATTCAATTTCCTACGTTTCATCTTGTTACACCATATTCAAATTCATTGTAAAAGTACCTTGAATAATCCCTCCAAGTTAGCAAATTGTTGTTTTTCAAGTTTGCATTGCTACTAACATGTCATGAAAGACCATCATGAGCTTGCACTCACCCTTAGATAATATCATGCTTCAAATATAACTCCTTGTAGCTATTCACTATATATTTGCAAGACATTATTTTGGTGGGAAGATCCAAAGTTAAATGGGTATATAAGTTAATAATGCTCACCATATCTAGTGTAATTTATTTGTTCGATCACATTATCAATTTATAGATAACACTAACTTCCAAATATTAAAAAAATATATAACAAATTAATAAAAGGACCTATGTAATACAAATGTTGTAGTCCTACCTTAACATAACTTACATTCTAAATATTGGTTGAAAACTTAAACTTTTAACATTGTTACCAAGAATGAGCAACCCCACTAAACTAGTACAATAGTCTATTAAACAAGTTATCTTGATGTCCTCTTAAAAGGTTTTCTTATATAATCAACATTTCTTTGAAATATTTAAAGAAAAAAATATAACAAATGATCATTTTCAATTTTATTATTGTTAATGTATTTGTCTTCATGTTATAAAGTATTGGTTTCTAAATTAGGTAGTCAATTATTTTTTCATAAATTTAAAGAAAATCAAAACTCAAGCTAAAAGTTATGCTCTTGAAACAAGATAAAGATTATGTAGGAATTTAGTAATAAACAATAAATATAAAAATATTTTATAATAAGATGAGTTATATCTAAATTATAAATATAATCTTAAGGAAAAATTTAAACAACTTACAAAATATAATCTTAAGCAATTTACAAAATTATTGTGTAAACTAAACAACCAAAAATTCACCATATTTAAATTCATCTTCTTACACCATATTTAAATTCATCTTCTTATACCATATTTAAATTCATTGTAAAAGTACTTTGAATAATCCATCCAAGTTAATAGATTGTTGTTTTTTCCAAGTTTGCATTGTCACTAGTCATGAGAGACCATCATTAGCTTGCACTCACCCCTAGATAACCTCATGCTTCAAATATAACTCTTTATAGCTATTCACTATATATTTGCAAATAAAACATTATTTTGTTGGAAAGATCCAAAATTAAATAAATATATAAGTTAATAATGTTCATCATATCTAGTATAATTTATTTATTGAATCACATTATCAATTTATAGATAACTCTAACTTTCAATTATTCAAAAAAAATATAACAAATTAATAAAAACACATATGTGATACGAATGTTACAATCCTACCTTAACATTAATTACATTCTAAATATTTATTAAAAACTTAAACTTTTAACATTGTCACCAAGAATGGGCAACCCCACTAAACTAAACTAGTACAATAGTCTATTAAGCAAATTATCTTGATGTCCAGCTAAAAGGTTGTCTTATATAATCCACATTTTTTTAAATATTTAATTTTTTTTATAACAAATGATGATTTAAATTTTATTATTGATAATGGATTTGTCTTCATGTTATAAAATATTGATTTATAAATTAAGTAATCAATTATTTTTCAACAATTTAAAGAAAACCAAAACTGAAACAAGAAGTTAAAAGTTATGCTCTCGAAACAAAATAAAAATTATTTGACAATTAATAATAAACCATAAATATCAAAATATTTTATAATAAAATGAATCATATCCAAATTATAAATATAATTTTAAGGAAAAACTTGATGCTTTGCAGCCATCTTCCTTCTTAATTTCAATTACCACCCATAATAACCTATTTCTCTCAACTGAACATATATTTTTCCAAAACCACTGTATAAATTAAACAACCCACAAAACCACTGTGTAAATTAAACAACCAATAATCCACTGAACTTATATTTTTCCAAAACCACTGTATAAATTAAACAACCCACAAAACCACTGTGTAAACTAAACAACCAATAATCCACTGTGTAAACTAAACAACCAATAATTTTGAAAGAGAATAATTTGTCTACTAATTAACTTCTCTCATATAAAAACCATATTTATTAATTTCAATTACCACCTATAACAAGACAAATTTATCAGATTAATCCGTTGGAACACTACCCATGTGCATTGCTGATGGGAGCTATTAAACCTCCTGTCAAATTGGAACGCTACCTTGCAACATAACAGATCAGCTTTTCATGCTACGGTGCCCACTGAAAATATTGATCACTTTCGGAATTTACAGAGATGATAACTAAACGTAAATCTGAGTCACCACCGAGCGAACTTACATTACAAACTCATGTAATTCAGTCAATCTGTGCAGGACCTGATGCTTTTATATACAAAGGAAAACAAAAACCAAGCTTTGTTGGAGGAGCGGGGCGATGGAAAAATTAGAGATCATTAAACCCGATTGTAGATTCGGGTCATCGGAAAGCTCAGCCCAAATTTAACCTTCGACTTTGGGCTCGCCCTCCGATGACCCGAATCTACAATCGGGTTAAGGATGATCCCCTCTTGACAGGCGTGACCGGACGGCCCCTCTTGACAGGCGTGGGGGACTCGCTTATTGTCTCCAACGCAGGCTTCCAATGCTTGTACTTCATGATTCTCATGCTTATTTCACTCACCTCCCCAACATAATCTGCATCGCCCGCTTGCAATTTCGGCATCCCAGTATGCTTCGTTTCGGCTGCTGTTTCGACTTTAGCATCATTAATCTCTTCATCCAACTCATCTCCGCCGGTCATGGCGACCAATCTTCCTGCAGGAAACAAGCACAAGTCGCCGAACACTGGAAGAATTCTAACCAGGCTTCTGTGATTCGAAGTCGACTTCTGAAGACTCGGATCGGCTTTAAAAGCGAGGGAAGCCATCTCGGAAGGCGAGAGCGAGGAGTGGAGTTTATGCATCGGGAGAAGGAAATAGAGTTGGCCCAATTCTAACTCATCGTCTGCTGTAAGCGCTAAGATCCGGCGCCCAGCTTGTAAGGCGGTGGAATGAGAGACGAAATGTTGGGGATTGTCGAGCATCACCTCGGCGGCTTTCATCGCCCTTTCGAATTCTTGGACGTCGCCATACAAAGCTATGACCCTCACTATATTGGGGGGAACCTGAACTTTGGGAGAAACGCAGGAAACATGATTGCCCATGCCAGCCAAAGTAGCATTCGAAATTTCCGAGTGTTAAGTGGCTTGTAGTATATGTAGTTATTAGTGGACAGGATGTACGAGCATAAGACCCGGTACCGCCCCATTAATGGAAGCATCCATTTTCGATAAGGTATATCAGATGAGTTCGATTCGAGCGTTCCGTTGAATATTAGGTGGATTAGAGTGGCTAAAGTAAGTAATTATCAGTTTCCAACCATTATCGCGCGCCACCTTACAGATATATAACAGCTACAGCTCATACGATACCGATACATAATGTTAGTATTGGAACGGTGGGATGCTATCATATGGGTGATATACATTTATTTTAATGTGCCCTTTAATTAAGGAATTATGATATAAGAATTTTTCAAACAACCAGATCCCAAAGTACAATGTTGACCTTGGAATGGTGCGATAACAAAAAGTTCTGGTTGAATTGGCATCGTTGTAATTTGTAATATAATATTTTTTGAATTGGGTCACAATTTAAAAATAAAAACATTCACAAATAGAAAATAAATTAGAAATTATGTTTATGAGTGGCATTAATTTTTAGGTCTTTTTGAATTTATTGGGCTGCATTTGCAGAGCATATTTTCATAAGTCTTTTTGAATTTATTGGGCTGCATTTGCAGAGCATATTTCCACTGCAGTTTGGTTTACAGGGTTGATTACATTTCCGGTGTCCATCCGTTTAAGTTGAGGAGAGCACAAGATGCCCAAATCCTTGTTGTTAGCCAAAGATAAGCTACAAAGAGAGAAACTCCCTATAGAGGCAGACGTCAAAGGGGAGGAAACGATACCACCTCAAGCCTCAACGACCTCGCGCTCACAATGCTTGACCCCACGTTGAACATATTTAAGCTTACACAAAATAAAACATTTGTTATTGCAATGGTAATGGGCCATTTTGGTTATCAAAATATTGATGTTCTAGGCCGAGTCATTGTTAACCAAATCTCTACATAGTGGCGCCTGGAGAAGTAGAGACCAAATGAATTATGTTGAGACTAGAACTCCCTTGCTTGATTCCAATGATATTATGCTATGAAGGCTAAGGGTGGCATCAATGGCTTTGAGTCTTTCCATAACAATCAAAACAATAAACCCACATGCAAATTTTAGTTCTTCCATTGTACAACACTTAAGCCCACATGCCTTTTGGAAACATGTCAACTAATTTCCTCATGCTCTCACATGCCCATGCATGTAGCTATGTTAGGAATGCGCATGCATGCAATCTATTTATAAACTGTTCATGAAACTATGTGAGTTATTCATGATCAGTTTGTGTAAGTGATAGATGTTAGAGTTAAAGTGTGTAGAGAGCAAAGTGTGTGTGGGGAGAGGATGATTGTATACATGAGATTGGTTAACGTAATTTTCCCTTGAATAATAAGAAAATCGAATATCATTGCCCGTGGTTTTTTCCCGCATTGGGTTTCCACATAAATCACTGTGTCAATTGTGTGGTTGTTGTTATTGGTTTTATGTGTGTTTAATCTTGTTTGTTGATGCTTTGTTTTGCTTCTGCTACCCAACAAGTGGTATCCGAGCAAGTTGAGTAGGTGTCACGGGTGAGCTAAGGCAAATTGTGTGCAGGTCTCCTATGAGCGAGTGTTAGAGACATGATTGAGTGTCTCAGGTCATTGGTGCTCTGGTCAGATGTTTGGGGACCATCCCCTATAGTTTCTTTTGGAGGATCGACATATTTTGTGACATTTATAGATAATTAATCTACAAAGGTTTAGGTCTATTTACTTAAAAGAAAAGATGACGTATTTAATACTTTTAAGCAATTTGTAGCTTTGGTTGAAAAAAGCAATAACAGGTCAATCGAGTGTTTAAGAACAGATAATGGAGGTGAGTTCACATCTGTGGAATTTGAGAACTATTGCAAGGAAGTTGGGATCGAAAGACATAAGACCACAGTTTATACTCCTCAACAGAATAGTGTTGTCGAACGCATGAATAAGACTCTCCTAGAGAGAGCAAGGAGCATGCTCAGTAATGCCAAGATGCAGCAAGAATTGTGTGCAGAAACGGTACTTACAACATGTTATCTGATAAATCAGTCACCATCAACTGCAATAAACTATAAGATTCCAGAAGAGGTATGGATAGGTCATTCGTGTGATTTTTCAAATTTAAGAATATTTGGTTGTGATGCTTATGCACTTATTTCTTAAGATCAATGTTCTAAGTTAGATCCTAGATCAAATAAATATGTCTTTGTTGGTTATGGTGATGGAGTTAAGGGGTACAGATTGTGGGATCCTACTTCCCACAAACTCATCATAAGCAGAGATGTAGTATTTGATGAATCCTCACTCTTAAAATCAAAATTGGTAGATGTTGAAGTGAGACAAGAAAAGGAACTGCAAGTTCAACAAATTCAGTTGGAAACTCAGCCATCTTCAGAAAGGAAGGAGCATGAAGAAGTTCCAGAAGAAGAAGATGAAGATGCAGAAAATATCCAGGAAACTGAGGATATGCCTCAACCATCTCTAAGGAGATGTTCACGGGTCAGGATCCTTCTACAAGGTATGACGATTATGTTTCATATGTGGCTTTGGTTTCTATTGATGGAGAACCTAGTTGTTTTCAGGAAGCAATTAAGGTATATGGAAGTGCTCAATGGAAGAAAGATATGAAAGAAAAAATGGATGCCTTGGAGAGGAATAAAACTTAGGGCCTGGTAGAACTTCCATAGGACAAGAAGGTTGTCAGCTACAAGTGGGTCTACAAACTGAAAAAGGGTGTTGATGACAAAGTCGAAAGGTATAAAGAAAGACTGGTAGCAAAAGGGTATTCTCAAAAGAAAGGTATTGATTTTCATGAGATCTTTTCACCAGTTGTGAAGCTTGTTTCAATTTGTATTGTGTTAGCACTAGTTGCTTTACTTGATCTTGAGTTAGAGCAGCTAGATGTTAAAACATCATTTATACATGGAGATTTAGATGAGGATATATATTAAACAACCATAAGGGTTTGTTCGGGATCGCAATAAGACACTTGTTTGCAAACTCAAGAATTCATTGTATGGCCTGAGACAGTCTCCCAGGCAATGGTACAAGAAGTTTGATTCCTTCATGGTGAGCCTAAATTTTACAAGAAATGAATATAATCATTGTGTTTACTTTAAATAGTTGGAAAATGGCATGTTCATTATTTTGGTGTTATATGTTGACAATATGCTTGTGGCAAGCAAAAGCATGGTCGAAATCAAGAGCTTAAAATCTTTGTTGGCTAGGGCATTTGATTTGACGGATTTAGGAGCAGCAAAACAAATCTTAGGCATGGAGATACACAAATATAGGAAAAATGGTAAGCTATAGTTATCACAATAGAAGTGTGTGGAGAAAATACTTATGAGATTCGGTATGAATAATGTGAAACCCATACAGATCCCTTTGGCTTCCCATTTCAAGATTTCTTCAGGTTTATGTCCTAGTAATGATGAAGAAAAGGATTATATGTCTCGTGTACCATATGCTAATGCAGTGGGAAGTTTGATGTATGTGATGGTGAGTACAAGACCAGATATTTCACATGCATTTGGTGTTGTTAGTTGATACATGGAAAATCGAGGAAAAGAGCATTGGGAAGCAGCAAAATGGGTGATTTGATATCTTAGAGGCACAACCAATTATTCTATCACCTATGATGGTTCCAGAGATTCAGTTTGCGGTTATGTAGATTCATATTTTGCAGGTGACTTGGAAAAAAGGAGATCCTCTTCAAGATATGTATTTACTCTTGCAGGAGGACATGTTAGTTGGATGTCAAAGCTTCAAAATGTACTCATTTTATCCACTATTGAGGCAGAGTATATGGTTGTTTCACATGCATGTAAGGAGGCAATTTGGTTACAGGGTTTATTGGGTGACTTTGGATGGATGCAGGACAAGGTGAAAGTATTTTTCGATAGCGTCAAAGTGCTATTCATTTGGCTAGAAATCAAGCATATCACAGTAAGATGAAGCATATTTCTGCTAAGTACCATTTTGTAGGATAGGTTGTTGATGAAGGTGGAGTGGCTCTGGAAAAGGTCCATACAAAAGAGAATTATCCAGGCATGTTTACAAAACCAGTTTTGTTAGAGAAGCTACGATGGTGTTTGGCTTCTCTTGGCTTGCAGAAAAGGTGATAAATTAATTAAGGGCAAGATATAGGTAAATTTTTGTCAAGGTGGAGATTGTTGGAAACATGCCAACTAATTTCCTCATGCACTCACATGCACATGCATGCAACTATATTAGGAATGTGCATGCATGCGATCTACTTATGAACTGTTCATGTAACTATGTGTTAGGGTTCTAACCTGCACATAGGTAGAAGAATATATTTGGATGTAATAAAGGTCAATATTAATAAGGATTTGCAATAAAATAGAATAAGTCGAATGTAGGAAGACCTAATAGAAGCTTCCGCTTATAGAAGGATCTTCCTCTAGATGCTTCTTTTGATAGACATATTTAGTATAAATAGGAGTCAAGGGTATGAGAACCCTCGATTGGATATTATTGTAATAGAGTTATGCTCGACTGGAGGTTGCCCCCTCGAAAAGGCCCATGAACATTGCTCTCATAATCAAAGTGTTAATTCTGTTGTTATTCTTATATCATTTCAGTGTTATTGTGGTGATTGTTCTAGTTATATTGTTGTTATTCTGCCATTTCTATCATTTTATTTATGTTCTGCATACTTTTTATATCTAGTATATTACAAGTGGTATTAGAGCACTTTCCTCGGCAAAAATCGTGGGTAAATTTTTTTTCAGGGTAGAGACATATTTTGGCGTCTTTAAGCCACAGAGATCTATCGTTACACGCATAAACCCGCGATTGAGGGATTCATACACGCAGGAAATACAAGTAGTACTTAAGCACACATCTGTTGGCCACCCTTGTAACCCATGTTGGTACCCCTTCAAGTGGTAGCGCATAAGACAACACATGTGTATAGATCGGCCTAGATTACCTGAATCCCTCTTTAGATAACCGATCAGCCGCCTGACTACTATAGTGCCACCAAGAACAACACTCAGGAAGATACTCTCTAGTACCTGGGTAGTCGAGTAGTACGAATAAGGGTACGGTATAGCCTCCTTAGTTAGTTCCTTGAGATATTGGGTCGAGTACTACTGATGGACCCCGCACGTATATCAGAGAGCTATAGCACAGGGCAAACCCTTGTCTATAGAACCCTTGAATACCTAACCCTTGGGGACAGAAACATAAACAAATTAAAACAAACAAGATCTATTGCCGCGCAACTATGTTCGGGTTGCCAAATCACTACACATTTCTTCCTGATTAAGCATTTGGGCATTTCATCACTGTAGTATTCTTCAGACCGGAGTATAACTCCACGGGTGTAAAAAACAAAAAAAAACAAAAAAAAAGTCTGGAAATTTTTTCACCATTATTTGAGACCTATTCCATTGGATTCATCTCTTTGCCCTTATCACATTCATATATATCATTTTTCGGAAAAAAAAAATTGACCCCAACCGCCCCTTTTCGGTTCCCTCGTCATCATGGCCCATACCCATAGCCAAGACTTGGAAGCTTGCTTCAATACCTTGCAATCTAATCTCACTGAGACCTAAAAATAAGTGAAACAACTCAGTGCCAATGTTGTCTCCATCAATACAACCATGCAGTCCTCAATGGAGGAAATTAAACAATACCTAACCACCAAGCTTGAATCTATCTTTTCAACGCTCTGCACCAAGCTGCATATTTCTACAGATAACCCTTCCTCTGACCCACCTTCACATACTAAAGCTTAAACTTCCTCTCATTCCCATAACTTTTAGCACCATCACTTTCAATGTGACCTACGCCTTCCAAAGGGTGGATGTGACCAAATTTGATGTCTCGGATCCCACTGGTTGGGTTACCCAAATGGAACATTATTTCTCTTTATACGACATTACAGATAACTTGGCCAAACTTCGGTATGGTGTTCTCCATCTAGATCAAGAACGTTGGCAATGGTGGCAATGGAGAAAAACTTCTCGTCAAGGGTATATTGCTTGGACACACTTTGTGGCAGAGCTTTATGAACGCTTTGACACTGACACCAACCATTTGGGCCATTTGACAAAGTTGAAACAATCAGAAACAATGGAAGACTTTATAGTTGCCTTTGAGCGCCTGGCTTTTCAAACAAAGGGCATGTCTGATGCCTTTTTCCGAGAATGTTTTATCAATGGCCTCAAGGATGAAATTTGGGCCCATGTCCTCATGGCTCGGCCTCAGAGTTGGGTGGAGGCTACTAAAAGAGATAAAGAAGCACAACAGGTTGTATCTTCTCAAAACCGGAAACCCTCCTTTATCCCTCGCCCTAAACCAGTCAATCCCACTACTCCCTCTACTCCACAAAAGATCCAAAAATTGACCAGAGCTAAAATGGTTGAATGCCAACTCAAAGGAATTTGTTATAATTGTGATGACAAATATTTCCCGGGAAACAAGTGTAAGGAACAAAATCTTTTTATGGCCATCTCGAAGGATATTTCGGAAGAGGATGTTGAAACTCCCCTTGTGTCTGAGTCACCTGAAACCACGAACATAACCCCTCCCTCAGACCCTCCCGAAGTAGAACCGGTCATTTCCCTCAATGCTCTCACTGGCTTCTCTACTCCCCAAACCCTCAAGATAATCGGTTACATCAAGCATAGGAAGGTCATCATTTTGGTTGATAGTGGAAGCACCCATAAATTTTTTCATCACCGCATTGCCCAAGAAACTCATTGCTACATCTATGTCGTCAATAATTTCCAAATCATGATTGCCAATGGTGGATCCATGAAATGTGGAGGGCATTTTGAAAATGTGCATCTCCAAATTGGTGACTACCACCTAAAATCTCATATGTTTGTTATCGACATGGGCGGTTGTGAAATTGTGTTGGGTGCAGACTGGCTAAGGACTTTGGGTCCCATTCTCATGGATTTTAAGGAATTAACCATGCAATTCAACTAAGAGAGCCACCAATATAAGTTCCAAGGCATCACCGCCGATTCACCTAAGATCATTAGTTCCCATTGCATGGAAAAGCTGCTCAAAAAAGGTCATTATGGTGTTATTTCCCAACTCCATGCCATACAAGCAACAGAGACACCCTCGGTGCCGCAAGACCTCCAAGCCATCCTTTCTAAACATCAAGTGTTATTTTCCACTCCACAGGGACTCCCTCCTTCCCTTGTTGTTAATGATCATTCCATTCCCCTTGTACCTGGAAGCCTTCCTCCCAATATCTGGCTATATCGTCACCCCTTTTCCCCAAAAAATGAAATTGAGAAAATGGTCCAGGAACTCCTTAATGCAGGCGTTATCCACCCTAGTATGATCCCTTACTCTTCTCTCATGGTCATGGTCCCGAAGAAAGAAGGTTCTTGGCAAATGTGTCCTGACTTATGTGCCCTCAACAAACTTACCATTAAAGACAAATTTCCCATTCCTGTCATTGATGACCTCTTGGATGAATTGAGTGGCACTGAATTCTTTACTAAACTTGATCTTCATTCAGGCTAGCACCATATATGTATGAAAGAGGCAAACATTCCCAAGACTTCGTTTAGAACTCATGAGGGCCACTATGATTTTTTGGTCATGCCCTTTAGCTTGTGTAATGCCCCCTCCACCTTCCAAAGCCTCATGAATCATGTCTTTCATCCTTTTCTTCGTCATTTTGTCTTAGTTTTCATTGATGATATCCTCATCTATAGAAAAACCTTGACAAACCATCTTGCTCATGTGGATCGAGTTCTCCATCTACTCTCTCAGCACCAACTTTTCCTGAAACAGTCTAAATGTGCTTTTGGTGCCTCAGAAGTCGAGTACTTGGGTCACCTGGTTCGCAAGAATGGCGTCAGGGTGGATACTAAAAAGATTGAAGCTATGCAAGACTGGCCTCACCCAAAGACTCTCAAAATCTTACATGGATTTCTGGGCTTAACAGGTTATTATCACAAGTTTGTTAAGAATTATGGAAAGATTGCAACACCTCTCATTGCACTTCTAAAAAAGAACTCTTTCACTTGGACTCCCGCCACTACTCAAGCTTTTCAAACCTTGAAGATGGCCATGTGCACCACTCAAGTCCTGGCCCTTCTTGATTTCACAAAGACCTTTGTCTTGGAATGTGATGCTTCAGGGAAAGGAATTAGTGTTGTCCTTATGCAAGAGGGTCATCCTTTGGCCTTTACCCGCAAGAAACTCTCTGAAAGAAATCTAGGCAAATCAATCTATGAAAAGGAAATGTTGGCTATTATGCATGTTGTTGATCTGTGGTGCCCTTATCTATTGGGGCAACACTTCCAAATTAATACAGACCATCAAATCCTCAAGTATTTTCTGGAACAACGCATTTCCTCCTCGGAGCAACAAAAATGGGTGACTAAGCTCTTTGGATATGATTATGAGATCATTTACAAGAAAGGCAAAGACAACATGGTTGTGGCTAAAATTTCTCGAAAATATGAAGATGAAGGATCCCTTTTTTCTCTTTCCTTCATTGTACTAGATTGGCTCCAAGCCATTCGCCACAAATGGCTACAAGATCCCAAAAGTTCGCATCTAATCCAACAATTGCAGTCCAATGCTCCAACTTCCCCAGGGTACTCTTGGATCCATGATGAGCTTTGATACAAAGTCTATTTGTATTTAAGTAAACAATCAAACCTTAAATCCACGGTACTTTCTGAGCTTCATGCTACACCCACAGCGGGGCACTCCGGGTTCACCAAAACCTATGACAGCGTCAAACGTCTTTTTTCTGGGATGGTATGAAACAAGACATTCGCAATTTTGTCATTGAATGTGATGTGTGCCAATGCAACAAGGGAGAAACAGTCAAATCTTCGGGCACACTACAACTGCTTTCGATTCCACCTATTATTTGGAGGGATATCTCTATGGATTTTATTACAGGCTTACCCAAATCGGGAAATAAATCAGTCATCATGGTGGTTGTTGATCGCCTTTCCAAGTATGCTCATTTATGCTCTCTTCAAAAACCATTTACAGCATCCACAATGGTTCAAATTTTCATGGATTAGGTCTTCAAGATTCGTGGCATGCCGCATTCTATTGTTTCTAATCTCGACCCAACTTTCACCAGCAATTTTTGGCAAGAATTGTTCAAGCTACAAGGCATCCATTTGCATCTCAACACAGCTTATCATCCCCAGACTGATGGTCATACGGAAGTTGTCAACAAGTGTTTGGAAACATATTTGAGGTGTTTTGCCTCGGAAAAGAAAAATTAGTGGGGTCAATGGTTACCCCTAGTTGAATGGTGGTAGAACACTTCATACCATACAGCTACACACATGACTCCTTTTGAAGAGGTATATGGACAAAAGCCACCTCTAGTTCTCTCATATTTACTTGGTGTCTCGAAGGTCTAGAAGGTTGAGCAAATACTTACAGTTCAAGAGGCTATTCTCCGTACCTTCAGAGAGAATTTGGTCATGGCACAAAATCGCATGAAGCAACAAGCAGATCAAGGTTTCTCTAAACGTCAATTTGCAGAAGGGGATCAATTGTTTCTTCGACTACAACCTTACAAGAAAAATTCCCTCAAGGCTGAGCATTGTCAAAAGCTAGCGCATAAATTTTATGGTCCTTATACCATTCTCAAACGTGTGGGACAGGTGGCCTATCAGTTAGCTTTGCCCAGTCATTCGAAGCTACATCTTGTTTTTCATGTTTCATGCTTAAAGAAGGTGATTGGAACTAAGTGCCAAATTCAAACCAACCTTCCCGAGTTAGCTGAAGAAGGATCCATTTGGATACAACAACAAGCAGTTTTGGCCTAGCGTGAGCTTCGCCTACGTCAGAGAACCATCAAGGAAGTGTTAGTCCAGTGGAAAGATACAACTCCAGCAAATGCCACTTGGGAACCAGCTACCATTCTGCAGCAATTTCCACATCTCAAGCCTTGAGGACAAGGTTGTTTTTAAGGGGGAGGACATGTTAGGGTTCTAACCCGCACATAGGTAGAACAATATATTCGGATGTAATAAAGGTCAATATTAATAAGGCCTTGCAATAAAATAGAATAAGTCAAATGTAAGAATACCTAATAGAAGCTTCCGCTTCTAAAAGGATCTTCCTCTAGATGCTTCTTTTGATAGACATATTTAATATAAATAGGAGTCAAGGGTATGAGAACCCTAGCTTGGATATTATTGTAATAGAGCTCTGCTCGACTGGAGGTTTCCCCCTCGAAGAGGCCCGTGAACATTGCTCTCAGAATCAAAGTGTTATTTCTTTTTTTATTCTTATATCATTTTAGTGTTATTGTGGTGATTGTTCTGGTTATATTGTTGTTATTCTACCATTTCTATCATTTTATTTATGTTCTGCATACTTTTTATATCTGGTATATTACACTATGTGATCTATTCATGATAAGTTTGTGTAAATGAGTGATAGATGTTATATATATGAGCATACCCATAGAGTTGAGAGTGCGATGTGGAGTGCAAGGTGTGTAGAGAGCAGAGTGTGTGTGAGGATAGGATGATTTTATGCCTAAGATTAGCTATTGTAATTCTCCCTTGAATAATAAGAAGACCGAATATCATTGCCCATGGTTTTTTCCTGCATTGGGTTTCCACATAATCACTGTGTCAATTGTGTGATTATTGTTCTTCATTTTATGTGTGTTTAATCTTGCTTGTTGATGCTCTGTTTTTCTTCTGCTACCCAACAATGCCTACAAAGAAGGAAAATGTAGTAGGACATTGAGGGTGCCTTAACTCCCCATAATCCTTCATTCATACTTGCCCCTGTGTAATACCCCAAGGCCGAGCCCCTTTTGAATTGTAATTATGTGTTATTAGGCTGGTGAGCCAAGTGGTTTTACGCAGAAAGACTTATGTGTTATTAGGCTAGTGAGCCAGATGCCAAGGCCAATGAGCCTGATTTTTGTATATGTAATTATGCATAACATTATTAATAAAATATAAACACTATTGCATGTACACCGACCACGAAGAAGTGTTATGGGGACTAAGATCCACTAGGTAGGGTAAGGAAGGGGGGCTAAGTATTGGGCCTAGGGGCTAAGCTAGGGGGCTTACCTCTAGAGGAATAATATTTTAATATTATTTCTTAAAGACTAAGTTTAACATTATGTGTTTTCTTATCCTAAGTTCTTGGAAGGTGGGACTTAAGCTAAATGGAGCGCATGGAGCTCTAGGAAGAAAAGTGTTGACTTGGGCGCATGCAGCTAAAGCGGAAGCGTCAGCTCGTGTTGGGGGGTTCGTGAGTCATTCTTCCATCATTCGCCTGAGTTTGTTCTGCCATTCTGGCATACTGCATGGGAACCCATTTTTCCTCTGTGATCGACCTTCATAATCACGCATTCTAAAAACCAGAACCGTAAAGCTGACCTATGCATTTTTCTGTGAAGCCAGTCTATCCACACTTGCAAAGCCGAGTCTGTACCTGAACCGTTTTGGGTTGTTGCCTTCTATTTTTTCTGAACTATATTGACCTGCGGCATATCCTCACGCATCGCTGAAACGAGAAACGGGGATGTCCTTCCCATGTTGTTTCTTGTGAAGCCTAACGCAATTGTAGTTGCCTGAGTCATGTTGTGGCTTAGCATTAGTTTGTTGTCTTGTTGGGTGTCCATACCCATTTTTTCCGGTTGATGTTGTTGTTGTTGTTGCTGTCATCTGTAACCATCTGTAGCTTGAGTCAAAGACTAGTTGAAGAGGCAGGTTGTCAGGCCTGTGAGCATCTCTCCCAGGTGAGAGAGCATGTTGGGAAGTGAGTTCTCCTAGAAGGGAACCTCATAGCAGCCGCAGTACTCTGAGACTTCTGGTCCAGCCTATTGTTGAAGCCCTAGGTAAGGGAGGTGTACTAGCCGATGGACTTGTATTAGTGAAGGTGTATCCTCCTGGGGTGGAGCAGGTGTGTGGGGAAAGAGGTTTTGTTTGTTGTGGGTGTAAGTGGCTCCTGGTATAAAAGATCCTTCCTGTTTCTTTGTGCAACTTCCTTGTTGTCCTTGCCAAGCCTAAAATTCCCTTTCTCGGTGGAGTTTAGTCCCAGCTCAGGGGTGACCTACTGCTGAGATTGATGAGCAACGTGGTCTAAGGCTAGGAGGTTCATGGAAGTTTTTCACGCAGTCAATGGATTACTCCAGCTAAAAGATAAGTATCATTGTTGTGCTACATTATGTATTTTATGCATGTTTTTTGATGCTTGTATGTCTTTCATGTATTCTGTTGCATGTATGAATTGTTGTTAATTCTATTTAAGTCTATATGATGGCAGTAACTCTATGTTAAATGTGTTAATTTGATTTAATGCATATCTATCATTTAAGATGTATATTTCGCATGGTATAATTACCCGGTCTTTGGAGGGTCAGGGATGTTACAATATGGTATCAGAGCATGGTTACAACACTGAGCCTAGATGGGCCATGTTAGTGGAAGTTGAAGCAAGAGTTTCAGAAGGAGTTGTTGTCGAAATGGAAAAAAATCAAGTTCTGACCCAAGGTTTCAACGCGGAACCTAAACGGGTTGGGTAAGTGGTCATTGGACTCAAGGTTCAAGTGAAAATTGTATCTGGAGTAACCAATTTCGAACCTCAAAACGTTCCTGAGTACCAAGAGGTTATCTTGGCCATGTTAAGAAGCTCATGAGGAGAAGTGTATCGTAAAACCATGACAGAAGTGGTGTTGGACCGCAGAGTAGTGTGAACCATAGGATCTATTCGGAAGAAAAGGAAAATCCTTACGGTCATCAGATCTGGAGAAAGCGTAGAAGGGTTAACCTGGAAGCCCTTCAAACTTCGCGACTTCGGTGAAGTTGATGCAGAATAATAGAAAGGTTGAAGCCTGAAGCTCCGAAGCCCCGAAGTGGATCTACACCTTAGATATGGGGAGAAGAGCTCGACCATTAGATCCATGTCCATGTAAGCAAAGGAAAGTCACTTCAGATAATTTCAAGTGTGGAGTGTGGAAAACTCTCGAAGTAGATCACAATCGTCTGTTGCGAAGAACACACATCAAGAGATCGTGTACTTTGGGTAGAAGTACTTCATGAGGAGGCAAGTGTTGTGAGTTTGAAACTCCCCAAGCCCGAAGAGTTGAAGTGGTGAGTCATGAGGATGTCACCTGGAGGTGACATGGACACCTAGGATGTGTGTCGTGTGTCAGTGGGTTTCGAACCCGTGGAATATTTAAATGAAATTTGGAACGTGACGTGTGTCTCACCCATCTGAATGGGCCATGTATTAGCCGCTAGTATTTTGCCATGAGGCATCATGTATGAGTAGGGTTAGTGGGGCCTGAGGTTACGTAACGTAGTTAAAGGTCGAAGGACCCACAGTGGCATTGATCATGATACATCAAGATCAACAACCAGAAGGCATTGTGGGGACCCAAGTCGCTAGGAAGTTAATTATCCAAGGTGGTCCCACAATCCAAACCATGGTTTCACCGACGGGTTACATGTTAGCATCAAAAGAATTGCGGGATTAAAGGAGGGTTACTCCAAACCACTGTTGCATGCCCCCGCAATTGGAAAACGTTAAGTGATGTAACGTAAGGACGTCACCAAAGGTGATTGGGAATGTTCGGATATTAACAGTTCGGATGTGCGGATGCGAGATCTTCTGAAGTTTCGAAGTCCCAAAATCTCGGAACTCAAACACCTGAGGTTCCATAGTAAGTGGCAGCCATCGAATGCTAGGTATATGTGGACTATTGATCCACCCTACTTCACGAGTTTGTTAATTTGAAAATCTGAGAGTCTGTTGTGATGTATTATGAAAACTTCAGAACCCAAAGTCCCGAGTAAGCACCTTTTGATCTAGTGCTTGGTCACGACCCATGGTCGCGTGGGTTGGGGATTGAGAGGAAGGGGCTAGTACTCAAAAATTATTGTAGAGTAGAGAAATTATCAGAAAGAAAATGAAATATGAATGTTTTTTCTTAAATCAGATTGTCTTATGAATGTTGTGGGATTTGTTAAGGAATGATGGCCTGACAAATTCCGGTTGATTTCACGTTGTGTTTGCAAATTTCAATGAGTGTTAGGACTGCAGCGAATTTCCACTGAGTGCAGAGAAATGGAGGAGGCATAGAACGCTTCCAGTTCAGAGAATGAAGTAAAAGGAATGGATGTCCATTTAGGAGTGGAAGAATCGAACTCCAATGGGCATGGAGGAGATATGGACAAGGAAGATCATATGATGAAAATCATTGAACGATTGTAGAAAGATGCCCAGGATCACCGAGATGATAACAGAAAGCTCATGAAAGCCAAGGATCAACAAGGAAAATTCAACTTGAAGTTGATGCAGAGTTTGGAAAGAATCGAAAAGAAGTTGGATAAGGAGAGTGACTCAAGCAAAACAGGTAGTCGCAAGAACCCTGAGAGGAAAAGAAGTTCAAGAAGCGTTAGCAGGAATCATAATTACTCCCTAAAACATTCCAATAAGGAGGCACACAGTATTTCAAGTCCATCTCCTACAAGAAATCATAGGAGATATGGAGTGGATGAACTAAAGGATGAAATGAACAAGATTAAACCTCCTACTTTTGAYGGAGAACACAAGAAAGATGAAGATGTCGAGACTTGGTTGCTTGGCATGAGGAAATATTTCCAACTGCAGAACTATTCTTCTCATGCAGAGGGAAGAATTTCCATTTACCAACTTAAAGGAAAGGCATCCATATGGTGGGAGAAGCTTGTGCAAGTACATCATGTCAAAGAGACGACTATTACTTGGAGGGAGTTCAAGAGACATTTTGAAAAGAAGTACTTAACTAAGAGATACTACGACAG
The DNA here is from genome assembly GCA_032191745.1 of Picea mariana. Lineage (NCBI taxonomy): Eukaryota > Viridiplantae > Streptophyta > Pinopsida > Pinales > Pinaceae > Picea > Picea mariana. The sequence goes on from JASDQU010244292.1 coordinate 22,564, forward strand.
ACAGATGAAAGAGTTCTTTGAACTCAAGATGGGCAACATGGCCATTGATGAATATGAACGAAGGTTTTTGGAATTGTTGAAGTATGTCCCCTTCATCAAGGACGAGACAGTCAAGATTCAAAGGTATTTGAGTGGACTTCCATCTTCCATCAGTGACAAGATCGAGTATAATGACCCAAATACTATGGGAGAAACTTTAAGGAGAGAAAAATTCTTATATGACCAGCAAAAATAAAAGCCTACTTTCCAAAAAGTTTGGGAAGCCAAGAAGGAGTTTAAGAGGGATCAAAGGAAAAAAGGAAACAAACCACCATTTTTTAGGAATATCCCTCAAGGACAACCTTGTTTTAGAGATCCCAGGAAGGCTGAAGTGGGTGGACAAATGCCAAGACAACCACCTATGGAATGTTGGCAATGTAAAGGAAATCATAGGTACAGATATTTCCCCCATAGGAATGACAAAGTGAGAACTGTCCACAATATTAAACAGGCAGAAACAATGGAGGACATGGGCAGTAGAGTACCAAGGATCTACGCAACCCTGGACAATAAGCAAGAAGAATATCAATCGCACATGATTGAAGTGGAAGGTATGATTAACAACCAACCATTTACTATTTTAATTGATTCAAGGGCTAGCCATAGCTATATAGATCCTTGAGTGGTGGAACGTTTGCAATTGTCGAGAAGAAAACATGGAAAATATTGGTTAGTGTAGCTGGCTACAGGAACGAAGAGAAAGGTTATGGAATTGGTTAAGTCCTGTCATGTGGACATGAATGGACTGAGCACAAAGGATGAATTGAACATTTTTCCTTTAGGTTATTATGATTGTCTAATTGGGATGGATTGGTGGGACCAGCACCATGCCATCTTGGATTGTCATAACAAGGCATTCACTTTCCTAGATGAGGAAGGGAATCGAAGAACAGTTCAAGGAATTCCCAAGGCAATTACTGTTAAAGAAATCTCAGCAATGCAGTTGAAGAAGTGCTACAGGAAAGGATGTCAATTGTTTGCAGCCCACATGGAAGAAGCACCTAAGGATAAGGTGTCAAAGATCAAAGACCATGAATTATTAAAATATTTTGAGGATGTATTCTAGGAGGTACCAGGACTACCCTCGAAGAGAGATATTGATTTTTCTATAAACCTGATGCCTGGAATTGCTCCAGTGTCAAAAACTCCTTATAGAATGAGTACACCAGAGCTTAAAGAAATGCAAATGCAGTTTGAAGAGCTTCTAAAGAAGGGGTATATACGCCCAAGTGTGTCACCTTGGGGAGCCCTGGTCCTATCTGTGAAGAAGAAGGATGGGACATTGAGATTGTCCATCGATTTCAAACAGTTGAACAAAGTAACTGTAAAGAACAAGTATCCTTTACCAAGGATCGATGATCTCTTTGATCAGTTGAAGGATACCAAGATATTTTCAAAAATAGATCTCAGGTCAGGATATCACCAGGCAAGAATAAAGGATGAAGACATCAACAAGACCACCTTCAGAACAATGTATGGTCATTATGAATTCACAGTGGTGCCATTTGGGTTGTCAAATGCACCCGTTGTTTTCATGTGCCTAATGAATGGTGTATTCAAGAACTATCTAGACACGTTTCTCATAGTCTTCTTGGATGAGATCTTGGTGTATTACAAGTCAAAGGAAGAGCATGAACAACATTTGAGGATGGTGCTGCAAGTGTTGAGAGAGAACCAGTTGTATGCCAAATTGAGCAAGTGCTCATTTTATCAAAAGCAGATCCATTACTTGGGGCATATCATTTCAAAGGATGGTATAGTTGTAGATCCTGAGAAGATAGAAGCCATCAGGGAATGGTCAGCACCGAAGAATGTGACAGAAATCAGATCCTTTATCGGTCTAGCTGGATATTACAAAAGGTTCATTACAGTATTCTCAAGGATAGCTCACCCTATCACTTCCTTGCAAAGGAAGGAGAAGAAGTTTCAGTGGACAGAAGAATGTGAGAAGATCTTCCAATGATTGAAGTAGATTTTAACCAATGATCCAATCCCAAGGATTGTAGATCCAAATGAGGATTTCATAGTATGTACAGACGCATGCAAAGGACTACGAGGAGTCCTCGGCCATAATGGATTTGTAATATGTTATGAGTCTAGGAAGATGAAAGAGCATGAAAAGAACTATGCCACTCATGATTTGGAGTTGGCGGACATTGTTCACACTTTGAAGAAATGGAGGCATTACCTCATGGGAAGGAGGTTTGAACTGAGGACAGACCATAACTGTCTGAAGTATTTGTTTGATCAGCCAAATTTAAATGCTAGGAAGAGTAGATGGTTAGAATTCCTTTGTGAGTACGACTTTGATATCAAGAATATCAAAGGAAAGGAGAACAAAGTGGCTAATTCACTTAGCAGGAGAGTGCATGAACTACATGTTACAACCATTAGCATGTAACAAACTAATATTAAGGGCAGAATTTTGGAAGCTGCAAATGCAGATTTGGAGTACATGGATTTGGTAGCAAAGCTACAACATGGAAAGATGCTACAAAAAGTGGAAGATTATAAATTAGAGGTTGATGGAATACTTTTGTACAAGAAAAAAATTTGTGTACCTAATGTCCAGGACTTGAAACTTGTGATTTTGAATGAAATGCATAATGTGCCTTATGTTGGGCACCCTGGATATCATAAAATTGTGGAAGCAGTCAAGAGCCATTACTTTTTTCCATGTATGAAGAAAGAAATTGCATATTACGTCGCTAGATGTATGGAGTTCCATAAGGTTAAATCTAAGCACATGCACCCAACAGGGTTGTTACAGCCTTTACCCATTCTTGAGTGGAAGTGGGAGGTAGTGACAATGGATTTCATCACATGATTGCCCAGAACCGGCAAGCAACATGATTCAGTGATGGTGGTGGTGGAAAAACTTACAAAAGCTGCCCATTTCATTCCATTAAAGACTACTCACAAGGCAGCTAATGGTGTTGATATTTTTATGAGGGAAATAGCACGATTGCATGGTATTCCCAAGACAATTGTGTCTAATAGAGACCCGAAGTTCACTTCAAAATTTTGGAAAGGGTTATTCAAAGGGTTCAGAATGAATCTAAACTTCAACACTGCTTATCATCCTGAGTCTGATGGACAGACAGAGAGGGTAAACCAAGTGATAGAAGATATGCTAAGGATGTATGTGATGGACAAACCATCTAAATGGGAAGAATACCTACACTTGGTAGAATTTTCTTACAACAATGGGTATCAAGCATCGTTGAAGATGAGCCCATTTGAAGCACTTTATGGAAGAAAGTGCAATACTCCAGTAAGTTGGGATAATCCAGCTGATAGATCATTGATTGGGCCAGAGTTGCTCAAGGAAATGGAAGAACAAATGTTGAAGATTAAGAAGAATTTGAAAGCTGCCCAAGATAGACAGAAGAGTTATGATGATAAGAACAGAACCCACAGGGAGTTTAAAGTGGGTGATCATGTTTTCCTGAAAGTGAAAGCTAACAGAAGTTCCCTGAATCTAGGTGATCCCGCAGGATCTTTTTCAATGATTATGGTTGAGTTTTAAACTTGCATGAATTCATTAACCATTTGAGATTTTAGTGAAAGAATGAGGAAAAGAAGAGGATTATGACATTCAAAACACATATGTAGATCTGAAAAACATAATGAACAGCAAACCATAAGAACGCAGGTTGATAACGGAGTTCGGCACAATGTTTGCCTACGTCTCCGGGCCTTTTTCCTGTGGGGGAGGCTTCTTTATTTCTGCTCAAGTGCTCAAAATTACATCTCATCAATGCCCAAAGGCTACAAGACTGATCTGGTCTTCTATTCACAGATCTCAAGAACCCAATGAAAGAAACGGCATGCAAAACTGATGCTCCAAGCTCCCAGAAACGATCCGACAGCGTTTCCACCTCAAAGGCTTCCCTGCAACAAACTGACTTTGGCTTGGCTTTCCAACAGCATAACTCTTCTCTGAATGACTTTCCATTGGCCTCAAACAGGCCTGGTTTATATAGAAAAGGAGTTGGTTTCAGATCCCCAACTTCCTCCAAGAATCTGGCCTCCAAAAATGCCCAATATCCCCCAAAAATGGAGAAAATCAGCTAAAAATAGGCATAGTTAATTGAAAAAACCAATTGCTATATTATAAAACCCACTTTTTGAAAAATATATGGGCGCTAGCCCCTGTCATGGTGCGCGGCCCCCAAAACTTGGTCACATTTTGTGGCATGTGGCCACGCGCCATAGCGCGGACCACCCTATGCATTCGCCCAGCTCCTGGATTCTCGGTCCCGTGGCATTTTAATAAAACCATGGCTTTAATTAACAAAACTCCCCGCGCTCAAAGGTAACGCCCCGGGTCTTATGGCTCTCCATATGGCTATGGCCCAACGGTCGAACCTTCCGCGCCCTATTGGATTAGCTCCGGGTCTCGTGGCTGGTCCATCGGACCACGGGCCAAATATATTTCCACCGAACCCGCTGTTTGAAACCCCGGGTCATGTGGCTTATGGTTACATGTGGCGCGTTTCGTCGAGGGCTGGGGCTTAAGCCTCGGCCCTTTTCCCGCCGTATGGAACTACCACCCAATTCAAATAAATTTTTCGCCATTCGTTTAATAACAACGGCCCACCGGCCACATGGTTAGCCCGATTTCGTTGGTGCGTTGCCGTCCGGGAGGTCTTGTGTTCGAACCGCGGCGAAACTATAACAAATTTTACATTGAAACCATAAACCTATAATGGGGTGCCACATGGCAGCCCTTGATTGGGCCACGTGGCACCCTTAAAAACCAATCAAAAAGTGCCACGTGTCGGCCTGTCATTGGCCCACGTGTGTGCCACCTCAACTTGCCGTACGCCACCTGTCAGCCCTGTCATCTACCGCCGTACTACCACGTCATGCCACGTGTCTGCCCTGTCAGCGTGCCACGTCACTGGATGACGTTAGCGTGCCACGTGTCACCCTGTGAGTGGTGACATGTGTCACCTCCGTAATGGTCGAATCACACGACGAAAACGCCAAAATCACCTGACACGTGTCGCGTCCTGGTGGTGCCACGTGTCCTTCCGTACGGTCTGCCACGTGTCGCTTCCTGGTTGGCCCACGTCGGCTGTACGGACATGCCACGTCAGCTGTATGGACTGACACGTGTCTGTACGGACTGTACGGACAGGTACAGTCAGCATCCAAAATTTTGCCTGTTTGGCTTTTCGGACAGAACGCGATATCTTCTCCATACGAACTCCGTTTGACATAAAAATTATACCACCGGAATTAGGAAGACGAGCCGGATGCAATGGCATAGGTTTCGTCGCATTCCGAGCACTTTCATTTTTGAGCATTCGCCCAGCTCTTGGATTCTCGGTCCCGTGGCATTTTAATAAAACCGTGGCTTTAATTAACAAAACTCCCCGCGCTCAAAGGTAACGCCCCGGGTCTTATGGCTCTCCATATGGCTATGGCCCAACGGTCGAACCTTCCGCGCCCTGTTGGATTAGCTCCGGGTCTCGTGGCTAGTCCATCGGACCACGGGCCAAATATATTTCCACCGAACCCGCCGTTTGAAACCCCGGGTCATGTGGCTTATGGTTACATGTGGCGCGTTCCGTCGAGGGCTGGGGCTTAAGCCTCGGCCGTTTTCCCGCCGTATGGAACTACCACCCAATTCAAATAAATTTTTCGCCATTCGTTTAATAACAACGGCCCGCCGGCCACATGGTTAGCCTGATTTCGTTGGTGCGTTGCCATCCAGGAGGTCTTGTGTTCGAACCCCGGCAAAACTATAACAAATTTTACATTGAAACCATGAACCTATAATGGGGTGCCACGTGGCAGCCCTTGATTGGGCCGCGTGGCACCCTCAAAAACTAATCGAAAAGTGCCACGTGTCGGCCTGTCATTGGCCCACGTGTGTGCCACCTCAACTTGCCATACGCCACCTGTCAGCCCTGTCATCTGTCGCCGTACTGCCACGTCATGCCACGTGTCTGCCCTGTCAGCGTGCCACGTCACTGGATGACGTCAGCATGCCACGTTTCACCCTGTGAGTGGTGACACGTGTCACCTCCGTAATGGTCGAATCGCACGACGAAAATGCCAAAATCACCTGACACGTGTCGCGTCCTGGTGGTGCCACATGTCCTTCCGTACGGTCTGCCACGTGTCGCTTCCTGGTTGGCCCACGTCAGCTATACGGACATGCCACGTCAGCTGTACGGACTGACACATGTCTGTACAGATTGTACGGACAGGTACAGTCAACATCCAAAATTTTGCATGTTTGGCTTTTCGGACAGAACGCGATATCTTCTCCATACAGACTCCGTTTGACATAAAAATTATACCACCGGAATCAGGAAGACGAGCCGGACGCAATGGCATGGGTTTCGTCGCATTCTGAGCACTTTCATTTTTGAGCATTTTTCAAGCCCTATCAGGCTTCTGGATCTGTTTTCAGATCACATGTCCCCACAAAAAGACCTTTTGGTCCCCAAAAGGTTACTGACCAGTTAACACGATCGGGATAGGCCACCCGGCTTGTCCTCTGTCTCTGAACTCTGTCCTGTGCACCTGTCTCATCAAGATTAGCTGTAATACAATAATGACCACTGAAAGTACATTGTTAGTCATTGCAATCCTGCTACATTTCACTGAAGCCACTACCATCCATGTACTGAACATTGCTAATGATAATATC
>JASDQU010244292.1:29372-73819 GCA_032191745.1 Picea mariana
TTCAACAATGGCATTTCATGTTTATGCTTATGTACATTTTTCTTCTCATTAGATTTTGAACTTGAACTTGAAGAAGAAGGAGAAGAAGGAGGTGTTGATGGAGGTGAAGGAGGAATGTGAGGATGGTCCTCTTCCTCTTCACTTTTTCCTTTTGAAGTATTACCCAAAACTGGTCGTGTCCGTTCCAAATAATCTTCATACAAAACTTTCACCATCTCCGACATAGCAAGGAATGTTTTCTGGAAGTCTTTCTCTTCTTGAGGAATCCCTTCATCCGATGCCATCTTCTTTTTGAAAGAAGCTCTCTTTCTCAATCCAATTAATGGATTCTCTGCAACAAGCTCGCCTTCACCACGATGTAGCTTTTCCCTGGTTATCATGCAACTCAAATCCAAACATCAACTAAGTTCTGATACCAATTGATCCGGCAGGATCTTTTTCAATGATTATGGTTGAGTTTTAAACTTGCATGAATTCATTAACCATTTGAGATTTTAGTGAAAGAATGAGGAAAAGAAGAGGATTATGACATTCAAAACACATATGCAGATCTGAAAAACATAATGAACAGCAAACCATAAGAACGCAGGTTGATAACGGAGTTCGGCACAATGTTTGCCTACGTCTCCGGGCCTTTTTCCTGTGGGGGGGGCTTCTTTATTTCTTCTCAAGTGCTCAAAATTACATCTCATCAATGCCCAAAGGATACAAGACTGATCTGGTCTTCTAGTCACAGATCTCAAGAACCCAATGAAAGAAACAGCATGCAAAACTGATGCTCCAAGCTCCCAGAAACGATCCGACAGCGTTTCCACCTCAAAGGCTTCCCTGCAACAAACTGACTTTGGCTTGGCTTTCCAACAACATAAATCTGCTATGAATGACTGTCCATTGGCCTCAAACAGGCCTGGTTTATATAGCAAAGGAGTTGTTTTCATATCCCCAACTTCCTCCAAGAATGTGGCCTCCAAAAATGCCCAATATCCCCCAAAAATGGAGAAAATCAGCTAAAAATAGGCATAGTTAATTGAAAAAACCAATTGCTATATTATAAAACCCACTTTTTGCAAAATATATGGGCGCTAGCCCTTGTCATGGTGCGCGGCCCCCAAAACTCGGTCACATGTTGTGGCATGTGGCCACGTGCCATAGCGCGGACCACCCTATGCATTCTCCCAGCTCCTGGATTCTCGGTCCTGTGGCATTTTAATAAAATTGTGGCTTTAATTAACAAAACTCCCCGCGCTCAAAGGTAACGCCCCGGGTCTTATGGCTCTCCATATGGCTATGGCCCAACGATCGAACCTTCCGCGCCCTGTTGGATTAGCTCCGGGTCTCGTGGCTAGTCCATCGGACCACGGGCCAAATATATTTCCACCGAACCCGCCGTTTGAAACCCCGGGTCATGTGGCTTATGGTTACATGTGGCACGTTCCGTCGAGGGCTGGGGCTTAAGCCTCGGCCCTTTTCCCGCCGTATGGAACTACCACCCAATTCAAATAAATTTTTCGCCATTCGTTTAATAACAACGGCCCGCCGGCCACATGGTTAGCCTGATTTCGTTGGTGCGTTGTCGTCCGGGAGGTCTTGTGTTCGAACCCCGGCGAAACTATAACAAATTTTACATTGAAACCATGAACCTATAATGGGGTGCCACGTGGCAGCCCTTGATTGGTCCACGTGGCACCCTTAAAAACCAATCGAAAAGTGCCACGTGTCGGCCTGTCATTGGCCCACGTGTGTGCCACCTCAACTTGTCGTACGCCACCTGTCAGCCCTGTCATCTATCGCCGTACTGCCACGTCATGCCACGTATCTGCCCTGTCAGTGTGCCACGTCACTGGATGACGTCAGTGTGCGACGTGTCACCCTGTGAGTGGTGACACGTGTCACCTCCGTAATGATTGAATCGCACGACGAAAACGCCAAAATCACCTGACACGTGTCGCATCCTGGTGGTGCCATGTGTCCTTCCGTACGGTCTACCACGTGTCGCTTCCTGGTTGGCCCACGTCAGCTGTATGGACATGCCACGTCAGCTGTACGGAGTGACACGTGTCTGTACGGACTGTATGGACAGGTACAATCAACATCCAAAATTTTGCCTGTTTGGCTTTTCGGACAGAACGTGATATCTTCTCCATACGGACTCCGTTTGACATAAAAGTTATACCACCGTAATCAGAAAGACGAGCCGGACGCAATGACACAGGTTTCGTCGCATTCCGAGCACTTTCATTTTTGAGCATTTTTCAAGCCCTATCAGGCTTCTAGATCTGTTTTCAGATCACTAGGAAATTGTTCAAAGTTGGCAGCCAGATTTTGTGGACCATTTGAAATCCTATAAAGGATTGGACCAGTTGCAAATATGCTTGCATTTCCTGCATCCATGGCTATGCATAATGTGTTTCATATTTCATTGCTTAAGAAATATATACCTGATGCTAATCATGTAATCGATTGGAATGTGATTCAGGTGGAGCAAGAAGGTGTCTTACAAGTGCATTTGGTGCGTATACTGGACCGAAAAAGCAAGCAGCTCCAGAATCGAGCCATAGGGATTTTAAAAGTCCAGTGAACCTAGTATGGTCTTGAGGACGCAACATGGGAGCATGAAGATGCTATGCGGGAAAAGTACCCACATCCTTTTGAAGATTTTGGAAATATTGTTGTTGTTTTGTAAATAAATTGCACTAAGGATGGTGCAAAAATAAGGGGAGGGGATTTTAATACCCCAAGGCCAATCCCCTTCTGAATTGTAATTATGTGTTATCAGGTTGGTGAGCCAAGTAGTTTTAAGCTGAAATACTTATGTGTTATTAGGTTGGTGAGCTAGATGCCAAGGCCAATGAGCCTGATTTTTATATATGTAATTATGTAGAACATTATTAATAAAATATAAACATTGTTGCGTGTAGATCGACCACGAAGAAGATTTATGGGGGACTAAACTCCACTAGGTAGGGTAAGGAAGGGGGGCTAAGTATTGGGCCTAGAGGCTAAGCTAGGGGGCTTACCTCTAAAGGAATAATATTTTAATATTATTTCCTAAAGACTAAGGTGAACATTATATGTTTTGTTATCCTAAGTTATTAGAAGGTGGGATGTAAGCTGAATGGAGCACATGTAGCTCCAGGAAGACAAGTGTCGACCTAGGCATATGCAGCTAAATCAGAAGCGTCAACTCATGTTGGAGGGTTCGTGAGTCATTATGCCATCATTCGCCTGAATTCGTTCTGCCATTCTGGCATCCTACACAGGAACGTGTTTTACCTCTGTGATCGACCTTGGCATAATCATGCATTCTGAAAACCAAAACCGTAAAAGTTGACCCATGTATTTTTCTGTGAAGCTAGTCTATCTGCACTTGTAGAGCCGAGTCCGTACCTGAATCGTTTTGGGTTGCTTCCTTTTGTTTTTCCTAAACTGTACTGACCCGCAACATACCCTCACACATCTCTAAAATCATAAATGGGGATGTTCGTCATGTGCTATTTCCTGTGAAGCCTAACGCAATTGTAGTTGCCTAAGCTGTGTTGTGACTTAGCGTTAGGTTGTTGTCTTGTTGGGTGTCCATACCCGTTTTTCCTGGTTGTTGTTTTTGTTTCTGTTGCTGTCATCCGTAACTGGTTGTAGTTGATTCGAAGACTGGTTGAAGAGGCAGGTTGTCAAGCATGTGAGCATCTCTCCCAGGTGAGAGAGCCTGTTGGGAAGTGAGTTCTCCTGGAAGGGATACTCGTAGCAGTTGTAGTACTCTGAGACTTTTGGTCCAGCCTGTTGTTGAAGCCCTAGGTAAGGGAGGTGTACTAGCCGATGGACTTGTATTAGTGAAGGTGTATCCTCTTGGGGTGGACTAGGTGTGTGGGGAATGAGGGTCTGTGTGTTGTGGGCGTAAGTGGCTCTTGGGATAAAAGATCCTTCCTATTTCTTTGTGCAACTTCCTTGTTGTCCTTGCCAAGCCTAGAATTCCCTTGCCCAGTGGAGTTTAGTCCTTGCTCGGGGGTGACCTACTGTTGAGAGTGATGAAAAACATGTTCTAAGGCTGGGAGGTTCATGGAACGTTTGCACGCAGTTAATGGATTACTCCAGCTAAAAGATAAGTATCATTGTTGTGCTACATTATGTATTTTATGCATGTTTTGTGATGCTTGTATGTCTTTCATGTAATCTGTTGCATGTATGAATTGTTGTTAATTCTATTTAAGTCTGTATGATGGCAGTAACTCTATGTTAAATGTGTTAATTTGATTTAATGCCTATATATCATTTAAGCTGTATATTTTGCATGGTAGCATTACTCGGCCTTTGGAGGGTCGGGGATGTGACACCCTGCCCCTATGTTGGTTTGATCATTGGCCTACCTATTTTACATTCTTAAAACCTAGAAGAGTTATAGGTTTTTGAATTGATGAACCAATGCAACAATCCTCAGCGAAACATGAGATAGTCAAAAATTTTAGAGAGGGTTGTGTTCTTAAAACCTAGAAGAGTTATAGTTTTTTGAATTGATGAACCAATGCAACAATCCTCTGTGAAACATGAGATAGTTGAAATTCTTAGAGAGGGTTTTGATGGAATAACATGTTCTTAGGTTTTTTCCCCTTCCCCTATGTTGGATTGAGCATTGGCGTACCTATTTTGCATTCTTAAAACCGAGAAGAGTTATAGTTTTGTGAATTGATGAACCAAGGCAACAATCCTCTGCTAAACATGAGATAGTCGAAAGTTTTAGAGAGGGTTTTGATGGAACAACATGTTCTTAAAACCTAGAAGAGATATAGTTTTGTGAATTGATAAACCAATGCAACAATATTATGCCAAACATGCCCCTATGTTGGTTTGAGAATTGGCCTACCTATTTTGCGTTCTTAAAACCCAGAAGAGCTATAGTTTTGTGAATTGATGAACCAATGCAACAATCCTATGCCAGGCGTGAGATAGTCAAAAGTTTTAAAGAGGATTTTGATGGAAAAACACGTTCTTACAACATAGAAGAACTATACTTTAGTGAATTGATGAACCAATGCAACAATTTTCTGCCAAAAATGCCCCTATTTTGGTTTGAGCATTGGCCTACCTATTTTGTGTTCTTAAAACCTAAAAGAGTTATAGTTTTGTGAATTGATGAACCAATGTAACACTCCTTTGCTAGACATGATAGTCGAAAATTTTAGAGAGGTTTTTTGATGGAACAACATGTTCTTAACGCCTAGAAGAGCTATAATTTTGTGAATTGATGAACCAATGCAACAATCCTTTGCCAGACATGAGATAGTCGAAAGTATTCAAAAAAAATTGAGAAGGTTTTGATGGAACAATGATCTTATCATTATTCAAGGAGTAATAAACTTCTTATGATTATGATTATTCAAGGAGTAATAAACTTCTTATGATTATGATTATTGGAGGAGTAATAGTATGACTAGGCCTGAAAAATGGTTATTACTTCCACCATATTTTTGGTTGCAATTCCTAATCCTCATAAAAACTCTATTTCCTTTTGTCAATCCTTGAATTTCCCACTCTTGATCATATAAATTTATTTTAATCTAAAATATGTTATATATATATATATATATATATATATATATATATATATATATATATATCACAATTTTAAAGTTTTGGAATGAACTTTTTATAAGCGCTCTAGTAGAAGTAATTTTTCATATTGAAAAAAAAATTAATGAAAGAATACCTAGTAAACTTGACTGAGCTTATTCCCCTTGAAATGGGGGAATATCAAGGTTGTCACTATAGATGGATATATTGTAGTAGGGAAAATTTTAGGGGCTATATATCATCAATGGGATAATTTTCCATTATTTTTCCAAAAAAAGAAAAGATTCATCAATTTCCATTTTTTCTAAAAGTGATTTTCCCAAATTCTATAGAATAAAATTATTTTACCTTAAAAATAGCCCAAATTTTATAGAAAATATTTTAAATCATTAGAAAATTGAATGTTTTTACAAAAATATCACCAAACATTTTATAGTTTGCATATAATGGACTAGTAACATTCACCAAGGTTTCTACATTATGAGATAAATTTCCAACCTTAAAATTATCCCTGTAATGTAGTTTGAATCAAACTAACAAAATTTAGTAATATCACAATTTAAGTGTAGAAGGACATGTGGATTTTATTATTGGAACTTATTGGAACCTAATTTGCAATTTCTCATTGTTTAAATTGCATTTTTGAATGCATAAATGGATTCAATGCCTTGAAAAAAACCCCATTACACTAAGATTGTGCAATCTCAACATCTGATATCTGCAATTCCAGGACACTAGGACTTATTAAAAGCAAATATATGCAAATCCAAGATGTGAGGACTTATTAAAAGCAAATTAGGTTCATCTTGACACATCTTGTGGATTTCTTTACTTCACTTTTGTGGTATTTCATTTCCATACCAATTTTTGTATACATTTTCTACATTTAGAGTATGGTAATGATCTACGCAAAGTGTGGTTTGTATATGGTTTATTCAAAATGGTTTGAATTTGTATCTTTATTAAAATTTGGTAAAGCAAAAAGTGTATAAATGGTATAGTTCTAAGTTGTTTTAAGATATTTCAAGTTTTTGGGCCAATTCAAAATCCCGGAATGGAGAAATTGTGCCCTTAAAACTTTGACTTGTGAAATTATGCCAAATATTTAAATTTATGTTAAATTTTTTATCTAAAGCTTTACTTTATCAGAAATAATCTATTTTGAATAATTTTTATCTATGCAAAATACACCTTTTATCAATTTATGCATACAATACTTCTCATGAATACACACCTTTTATCAATTTATGCATACAATACTTCCTATGAATATGTCATGAATACACACCTTTTATCAATTTATGCATACAATACTTCCTATGAATATGTGTTCTTTGTTTTTATGTTAACAGTTTTTATGTTGAGTGTCAACATATGTCATACTTATCTTCACGCATCTATTCAACGTGTATCTTAAAATTATATAGTTTGTAATAATGAAAAAACATAGAACACCAAAAAGAAAGAAACAGCAACACTTAGACAAAAAGAGAGATCAAAAGATACACTAAAAACTAGACCAAGAGAAGAGACCAACAAATAACTAAAACATAGACTACCAATAAAAACAAAAGTGAAAATCAATAAATTAACAAAAACATAGGCTAAGAGGACAAACCAACAAATAGACAAAAAAAAACATAAACCAAGAGGAGAGATCAACAAATAGACAAAAACATAGACCGACCGTAAACAGCAACACTTAGACAAAAAGAGAGATCAAAAGATACACTAAAAACTAGACCAAGAGAAGAGACCAACAAATAACTAAAACATAGACTACCAATAAAAACAAAAGTGAAAATCAATAAATTAACAAAAACATAGGCTAAGAGGACAAACCAACAAATAGACAAAAAAAAAACATAAACCAAGAGGAGAGATCAACAAATAGACAAAAACATAGACCGACCGTAAACACAAGAGGACATACCAATTGACAAATCTAAAGAATTCGATAGGTAACTTAACATTTCATCAAATCTTAGTGAATAATCTACTGTAACATATCTAACAATGTTCATATCATTTACCAAGCTTTACATATTATAGACATAATCATCTTTAAAAACTTTAGTGGATTACATTCATAACTCATCTTAGTGCACATTATTTTTGCACAAATATGAATAACCATGCGTGAAAAGCTAGGTTGATACCTTGTTCATTAGTCCTATAGGACCATAAAAGAGCTTCAAACTCTACTATAAAAGGTAGTAATTATCTCACCATCGGTAGGAATCACTCATCATGGGTAGGCACTCAATCAACACTTAACTTTCATGATTTGATATAGCCTCCCTTCTAACAAGATAAATTGATCATAAGTATATATATACTGTTATATTGAATTTAAAATACATATTACTTTTACCAAAGCTTAGGAAATTCAATATCTTGTGAGGGCATATCGAGCATATGAGAGAATTGCATAAAGTGAAGATGACCACTATGGGAAAAAATAAATGGACCACAATATTAAAAAAATATATATTGTAATCCATATCATCAAGGTATCAACATGCCTTATTCACAAAGTCTTGTAAGCATTCACACCCATGCCCACATTGAGTCATCAAGATATCAACATGCCTTATTCACAAAGTCTTGTAAGCATTCACACCCATGCCCACATTAAGTCGTCAAGATATCAACATGCCTTATTCACAAAGTATTGTAAGCATTCACACCCATGCCCACATTTACTGAGAATGACACATTGACTGAGAATGATTTTTTAGAATAACCCATATTTTCATTATTTTTATCGAAAATTTGTTTCTAAACTTCATCTTTACTCTTAGGAATAAGAAAAAAATTCAAATCAAAATTGTTCATGAAAACATTGAGGTTCTTGAGATTCAAATTACCACAAAATACCCCCGGATGGGGTGGTATTGCGGTCCACATGGCAGGCTATGGGTGAAGGGGGAGGCCAGCGGAGCACGGATCCATGTGCTCGGCTCGTGCCCACTGCAGCCACCACCCCTGGGCATTAAATTGCATTCAAAACTGATGAGAGGGGCATTAACCCAACCCCCCTCGACCACCTCTATGCATAGAGCTATGCAGAATTCGTTTTGCATTATCGCCTGGCTGTTTGGTTTCGACTCCGGCTCTGTGATTTTCATGGTCTTTCGGGCGTTCTTCATCTTCCACCTTGGCTCTGCAGACTTTCTGCAGACGCCAAGCCTCACCATGCCACGACAACGCTTGCGTCCACATAGGGGCTCTCCCTGGCACCCTCGACGCCCTCGCACTTCCTCCTCGCCCTCTGGTTCATCCACCCCAACCCTTGACTGTTTGGCTGTCGTTGATACCTCCTGGACCCCGGCATGGCGTTCTCCCTCTGTCAAGCATTCCTCTTCTCCCCTGGCGCCGAGCTAGGGTCGACCTCGTCGCAATCTAAAGACGCCCTCTCCCAATCTACCGCGTGAAAACTCTGCCATTCTTCATGACTTAGTCTTTGAGCTCCGTGATGGAGTGAATGACCTCCAGTTCCGTGTCCAACAGATGGAGGGAAGGCTTTCAGTCCTTCTCCAGCTTCTCGCCACTCCCCCTCCAGCCGCTCCTGAGGATTCCAATGACCATGCGAGTAGCCATCAACAAGCTGCCACAGAAGATAGCCCGCAGTCTGACAGGAAGGCAGGTAAACCAGTTCCCATGACTGCTCTCGCGCGGAAGGAGACTTCAGCAAGCAATGTAGGAGGGGACGACGATGCAGTTTCGGCAGCAGTAGCAGAGGAGAAGGACACCAACCTCCAGGTGTACGAGGACAAGGGCAACGACGCCACGGACATGCAGTGGACTGCCAGTGGGACACCTGTCATCAAGGAACCCTGGCCTGGCCTCTTGCCCGAGTATGTCCCAGATTATACAATGCTTGTTCCATACTTTAGCTCTAGTGGCTCTCATGGTAGTTAAATAGTCTGGTTTTCTCTAGAACTGTTAGAAATTTTTGCTACTTGCTATATACAGTTGGCTGAACTGGTTTCTCCTTACGGAGCAGTTCAGTAATTACAACCGATTGACTCAGTTAATGTACTCTTGATCCTGGTTCTTAGAAGGATTTTTATATATAATACAAACACTTACTTACAAAAAAAAAAAAAAATTACCACAAAATAAATAAAACATACCTTACTCTTTATTGTCAAAGTACCAACATGCCTTATTCACAATATCTTGTAAGCATTAACATCCATGGTCCACAATGAGTAATTCAAAATCGATTCAAACCAATAATGGTTGTAAGACTCAAGACTTAAGTGAAATTCAAAAATAATGAATAGGAAAAACATTAAGGACAATGCAAATTTTAAAGACTAATGCACAAAAGAGAGCAAAATAATTAAATAAAATAGAACAATAAGAATAAGAGAGGAAAAGAGAGATGAATGGAAATTGAAATATCAGTTTTTTGGTCTTCCCATTACTCCACCAACTCTCTTATATCATCTTTTAATTTGACTCTCAAAGGGATTTCTATTGGAGCTTACCAAAATAGGAAGATGCAAAAAAAGCCATGAGCTACATTGTAATAGAGATTGTCAAAATATGAGAACCAATCAACCATTCAATGTTGGTTTTCCCATTTGGTTTTCCAACATAAATAGCGTGTTCTTGTGTGATGGGTTTTCTTTTTTTATTGTTTAATGTTATGCAAAGTGTGGTGTGTGATATTATTACTACCTATTTAAGTGTTGTAGTGTATCGTATCCATATGCTAAAATCCAAAAAATATATCCTTCCTAATTTAATTTTCAAAACATATATGCATATGAGAATTTCTTTTGAAAAGATATTAATACATTATTCATTTATTAATGTTTGGTCCTTTAATTACCTTTCATTCAAGAATTGAGTTTATTTTTGGATTAAATGCTATAAATTCCACCAAGACTTGCACTTGACTCACCTTGAGGAATTATGAGATAGTATAAGACTACATAATGACCACCAATGATAGCAACTTTGATATTTTTATCACAATGTAACCATGCTTTAAGTCTATGTTTCATTGGCATTATTGCAAATGATTTTCATGGCCAAATGTTTATGCCAAAGAATAGGGTCATTGTTTCAAAAGAAAGGAAGCAGAGGGTAGATCTCACAAGAGTCAAACATGCACAGTGCAATAAATGTCAATCAAGATGACATTGAAGAGGACCCCTCTATTCTACAGTAATAAGGAATAGAAGATGACCACTTTGTTCTATAGTAAAAAGCTTAGGGTTGAAATTCAATGCATGCTTCAATTTGTTTTTTAAATACCACTTGTGAACTCTATGTTGAGCACAAAAGGGATTACACATCTTGCTCATATTGGGTTGTAGAAATCACCTCTTCGAAAAATCATGTTCAATCTTAGACGAAGGGTATAATTAAAGATGCAACATTATTCCACCACATAATTATAGATAGTTCTATAAAGCATGTTGTTGGTGAAACATATATTTCATAGCAAGATATTCATGCAAACTCATTCCATGTGTAATACCCCTAGGCCAAACCCCAATTGTAAATGTACATATAGGCTAGTAAGCCATGATATTTTGGTCCAGAGTGTCATTGTAAATATGTTTTGAGGCCAAAATGCTTGTGTGGTTATTAGGTCGGAGAACCAGAATGTTAAAATACCAACGCGCCTATGATTGTAATATGTAATCACACTCGAATATTAATAAAAATACATAATATTGTAGACCAACAAGATAAAAGAGAATGAGCGACTAAAACTCCACTAAATGGAAAGGGGTTCTAAGGTTCTAGGAAGAGGCTCTAAGCCAAAGGGGGATTAAGCCAAAGAAATATTATATTAATATTTCCCAAAGTCAAATATATGTTAAATTTATTCCTAAGTTACTAAGGTGGGGGAACGTGCCACAAGTGGGCCCAAGGTAGTTCCCAACATGAAAAGTGTCAATTTGGGAACATGGAAATATATTGTGAGAACTTAGTGTAATTTCCCAGGATTATTCCCATTATTCACTCATCATTCTCACCTTGACTCTTGCCATATGTACCCTTCTTTCCATCATGATTTGTATTTGTACTTTGGATCTAATTGGGAATTTATTGATAACTAGTAAGCTTGGGTAATTTGAGTTGAAGAAGCAGGTTGTTAAGCATGTGTGTACTTTGAAGAAGTAGGTTGTCAAGCCCATGGGAATTCTCTCTAGGTAAGAGAACTGTTGGGAATCGTTCCCCACTTGATGGGAAATAGCTACAGGACTCTGAGACTTTCTGTCTGGCCTATTGTTGAAGCCCCAGAAGAGAAGTGGGGTAGTCAAAGGATTGTTGAGTAGAGAAGGGGGACACTTCCTGGGGTGGGATAGGCTATGGGAAATGAGAGGTTGTAGGATATTTGCAGCAGTTGGTACCTTGACCTGCGTATTATTATGTTGGTTAGACCTTAGCCTAGCTTAGGAATCCTTCCCTAGTTGAGTTTCTAGTCCCAGCTCGAGGGTGACCTGCTACTGAGATCTTATGAGCAGTAAAGTCTATGGCTAAGTGGAACATTTGAGGCATGCATGTAGTTGATGATTATTTTAAAAGATAAGTGTTATGAGACTATTAGCAGTTTATGATAATTCTATTATGAGACTATTATTATGTTTATACTTGCATTTTTCTGTTGTTATACTATATAAATTGTTCATATGTATATCTTTTTAATTTTAATTAATTGGTGTTAGAGGCAAAACTTTTGTGTGTGGCATTGCCCAACTTGGGACTAGGGTTGCTACAATGTGGTATCAAAGCTCCAATTTTGACACTGAGCCTGCATGGGCCAAACATAGAGCATAGAAGTGAAATTTGCAAAGTATACCTACAAAGTGTTTGACAAGATATCAGAGAGAAAATACTGCAAATTGTTTGACAAAATTAATGTAGTAAAATTGGGGAAGAATTTGCAGGGAAATTTGAAGAATTGAGCCCATGAGTTAAAATTCCAAAATTTTAATCTCTAAGTGGGTACTTTTGGGCTTGTCGCTAGCTGAATTTGAGAGTTGAAGAGCACCCGTGGTGAAATTGGGAGAAAATGGGGTGAAATGTGCAAAATCCCCAATTTCTACAGTGAAATCTATGGAAAATGTGATGGGAAAAGATCAAATTTTTGTGTATGGATGTTAAATTGATACTCACAAGGAATAATTAAGTTATATGAAACTAAGTATAGAGCTCCAATGGCGACCTGAGAAAGGAATTTCAAAATTACGCATTTTTGGGCATTTTTGAAAATTCAGAAATTTTGTAAAATTGGAAGAATTTGGGTATTTTTTCATATGGTGATGTCAACATGACGTGGGATCCATGTTTCAGTTGATGTGGCATAGGCGTGACGTGTACTGCCATGGTGGAAGGTACATGGTGGCAACAGTAGCAGATGTGGCAGGTGGCACATGAGTTAGAGTCACAGTGGCGGGCATCGACATGCCTATGGAACCTTGCTACAAGACCTATTGAACCTTGATGTGGGGGGGGATAGTGGTTTTGGAAACCACCATGAAGGTATTGGGTGGTTTCAGAAACCACCATAGGAGGGGCCGAGTGCACCAAGGATTTAACACATCGCCATATGGGAAACTATCGATTTCCATCATGGACCCTCCTCCCTTTGTTAATGTTCAATAGGTTGAGGAGGGGGGGGGTGTAATGACCATCGTTGATTGCCACTGACCCCCACCGATCATCTGTCATTGGATCATATGGGCGTGAAATTCTGCGTGCATCAGGAATTGGGTGCAGAATAGGGCCTTCCCAACCCGTAAACAAATAAGAAGGTGCCACATGGGATTTGGGGCCCAAAAGGCAAAGTAATGCACGTGGGGTGGAAGGAAGGGAAAATAGGAAAGGAAAAAGTAAGTAAGGGGAGATAGGAAGAATATTGAGGCTAACAGGGTAGGTCGACATAATCAAAGGCTGACATGGCACCACCTCAGGATGCCAGGTGGACCCAAGATGCCACGTCATCATCCCAGTTAGCTAAAATTCTTAGAAACAATACAAATTTGACAAATTTGATGGAAATTTACAGTGAATCTCAGGTCATTAACTTACAGGCCATTTTCAGAGGCCTAAACAACATTTTTAGAAGTCATTTTTTTATGAAAATGTTTTTCCTTCTAGGAAATACTTCCATGACACACAATTTCTGCATCTAAAATGATACAACTTGGAGAGATATTTCTAATGAGATAAATTGTTCGTCAAACAGAGCTTGTATGAGGGAGTTACAGAACAAATAGTGCAAGGTAATTTTTGGGTGTAGGTTCACTCCAGAGGCCATAAATTCTTGCTCATGAATCGGATTGGGGAACATGAGTAGTTTATGTAAATATCTTGAGCCATAGAAGACAACCATGAATTCATATTTAGAATCTGTGTTCTTAAAATGCAAAGGAGAAGGTAGAAGACACTTGTAGAATTCAATGCTAAAAGAGGTTAATCAACTAAAACTTTAGCAGGTTGTATCTAGTAGCTTAGAGCTTGGGTAAAGGTGAAAATTGGTCAAATTGTCCAAAATAGGATCATGAAGGAACCCAATTGAGCTCTTGACTCCAAAGGAGCTAGTGTAAAGGATGCTTGGACATAGCCAAAAGTGCACCTGGTTGAAGGGTGTGCAGAAGGAGAAAGTGGGTAATATTCAAATGGTGATAACTTTTTGCTCAAGACTTGAAATTGAGAAGGAAAGAAGTCATTGGAAAGGTTTTGGATAGAGGAGTTCATATATTCACCCTGAAATGGGAATTGGGCAATTAAATTCACGAAAAATTAGAAATAATATTATGGTTTTTTAAAAGGGAAGAATGGTGCATAATCTTAATATATTTATGAAAATGTAATTTTTCATAGCGAGACATATTGTTGAGAATATTTTTGGATCATAACTATGTACCTAGTTTTGAGATGTCCAACATTTTGAGTGGACACTCCACAAATCATATTTTCTGCACATTTTGCAAAGTTAAGAGAAAGCATATTAGAATAAGATCAGCAAAGATATTAGAGGCATGGAAGATGCACATAGGACTTACATCTATGAGGATGAAGTCTGGGGATTGTGTGTGGCCATGGTTAATGCGGGGAAAAAATACAATGGGCATGGAGAAGGCAAAGAAGAAAGTATGAATTTGGTGGAGACTATAAAGAGTTTTCAAAGAGATGTCCAAATTTATAAAGATGATAATGAGAGGCTTATGAAAGTTAAGGAGAAACAAGATGGTTTCAACTTCAAGTTGTTGCAGAGCTTAGAAAAAATAGAGAAGAAAATGGACAAGGAGACAAAATCAAGAAAGTCAAAAAGTCATAGATCTCATGCCAGAAGAGGAGAATTGGAAGGCGTTGGTAGACACCATCATCACTCACCAAGAAACTCGGTTAGAAGAGCACACAACAGTCCAATCTTATCTCATATCAAAAGGCATAAGAGGAGGTCGAGGGTAGATGAATTACAAGGAGAAACGAATAAGATCGAGAATCCTGCCTTTGATGGTGAGAACAAGAAATATGAGGATGTTGAGACTTGGATATTGGGCGCGGGGAAGTACTTTTAAATACATAATTACTCCTCATAGGTATCAGGAAGAATTTTCATCTACCATATCAAGGGAAAAGCATCAATGTGGTGGGACCAATTTGTAGAAGTGAAACACATTAATGAGAAGAAGGTTACTTGGAGGGAGTTCAAAAGGTATTTTCAAAAGAAATACTTAACCAAGAATTATTATGATAGGAAGATGAACGATTTATTCGAACTCAAGCTTGGGAGTATTACCATGGATGAGTATGAAAGGATATTTTTAGATTTGTTGAAATATGTTGACTTTATCAAGGATGAACAAGTCAATATTTAAAGGTACCTGAGTGGGCTTCCATCAATTTTCAGTGATAAGATACAATATGATGATCCCATAAGGAGAGATAAATTTCTCTATGATCAACATAGAGGAAGACCAACTTTCCAAAATTCTTGGGAAGACAATAAGAAAGGAAAGATGGAGAAGAGGAAGAAGGGGACCAAGCCAGCTTCCAAAGATCCCATGAATGACATAAAAAATGGGGCAAATATCAAGGCAACAACCTATTAAATGTTGGGGTTGTGAAGGAGAGCATATTTACAGATATTTCCCTCATAGAGGTGAAAAAGTGAGGATTGTTCACAATGTACAACAATTCGATACAATGGAGGACATGGGAAGAAATGTGTCAAGGATCCACGCAACCCTGGATGACAAGAAAACTAAGTTTCAATCTCATATGGTTGAAGTGGAAGGTAATATCAATGACCAACCCATTTATATTTAGGAGCTACTCATAGTTATATAGATCCTAATATGGTGGAAATATTTCATTTTCCAAGAAGCAAGCTTGGGAAATCTTGGTTGGTGCAGCTAGCTATAGAAGCTAAAAGAAGAATTAATGAAATGTTTAAAGAATGTCCAATGGACATGAAGAGAGTGTGCACAAGGGAAGATTTTAATATCATACCATTGGGTTCATGTGATTTCCTAATTGGCATGGATTGGTTGGACAAGCATCATGTTGTCTTAGATTCTTACAACAAGGAATTTAATTGCTTGGATGAGGAAGGGAACTTGAGAATAGTTCAGGGTATTCCAAGGGTAGTAAATATCAGAGAAGTTTCATCTTTGCAGCCGAAGAAAATATTTAGGAAAGGATGCCAAATATTTGTAGAACATATGGAAGAGACACCCATGGATAAAGTGCCAAGTATTGAAGACTACGTAGTCTTCAAGGATTTTGTTGTTGTATTTGGAGAAATATTGGGGTTTCCACCCAAGATAGATATTAATTTCTCTATCAATTTGATGTCTGGAGTAGCCCCAGTTTTCAAGACTCCTTAAAGGATGAATACACTAGAGTTGAAGGATTTGAAAACGCAGCTCGAAGAGTTGTTGAAGAAGGGGTATATACACCCAAGTGTGTCTCATTGGGGTTCCCTCATATTATTTGTGAAAAATAAGGATGGTACCTATGTTAGGTTTTTATATTATTTGTAGTGAAATTCTATTCGAGGTAGATCAAATGATGGTCGAAGTCAAGGAGGATAGACAACAGGTCGAGGGTCGAGGTAGATCGAAAATAATTCGAAGGTTGAAGTTAGTCGACTAGGTAAATTTGAAGTTGAAGTTCGAGGCGATTCGACATGGTAAAGACATAAAAAACAATTCGAATAGGTCAACCAACAAGAGGTTGACAGGTGGGAATGTGGCGACCGACTGAAGACTGAATGAATGTCAATTGATAGTCAACTAGTAATCTGACTTGGATTCGATTGTAACAGAATCCCGAGATTCATGGGATTTTTAACCAATGATCTGCATGGATCTATAATTATTTTTGGGTGCCATGAATTTAGGGTTTTCCTATTGTAAAGACTATAAAGAGGCATGTTGTAAGGCCATAAAGGTTTATAATTAATGAATCATAAGATAGCAAGTCTTTATAGAAATATTTAGATGTAGGTTTTTCATCATGTAGATGTAAGTCAGATTGGCTACAGGGTTGTTCTTGCACATGCAAGAGGGTATGACATCGACTGTGTCTTAGGTGTGGACCAAGGTTAGACATGTAACATTTTATTCAGATTGAATAAGGCAATAAGAGAACAGAACTCTCAAGGAATGTTGGTTTTCGAGGTTTGTGTTTCCAGGGTAAAATCTTTGTGCATTGTGTGATTTCTTTATCATTTATGTTCTTGATTGATCCTTCTTCTCTTATTCTAGGATTAGTGTGGAAGTGTATCTTATTTAATGACAAGTGGCATCAGAGTTGTGTTAATCTTTGATGGTTGTATCATATATTGATTTACCAATCTTGAATCTGAGAGATAAACCCTAGCTACACTAAGAGTTGTAAGTCATAAATTGTGTTAAATATCATGGTAAAGAATGGCAAGTAGTTCAAGAATAGAGATAGAAAAAATCAATGGCCATAATTTTGAGCTTTGGAAGCTTAAAATGGAAGATCTTCTTGTAGATCGATAAAAATGGACAACAGTCTGTCCAAGTACCCAGCCGAAAGATATGTCGATGAAAGAATGTGAGAAACTCGAAAGAAGAGAAAGAAGTACAATCTGGCTTTGTCTTGGAGATTCAGTACTGTTGAAAGTCTCAGGTGAAGATTCGGCCAAGAAACTGTGGGACAAGCCAAGAAGCTTATACCATTCGAAACATCTAGTAAATAAGTTATTTCTCAGAAAGAAATTGTATCTTTTGAGAATGAGTGACGACATTTTAGTGATTGAGAATTTAAATGTGTTCAATACCATTCTAAGCCAGTTATCATCTGTGGATATTAAAATCACTGAGGATGAGAAGTGTATAATCCTATTATGTTATTTTCTAGACTCCTGGGATATATTAGTCCTGGCTATAGGGAGTAATACAACCACACTAGTGCTAGAAGATGTGGTTTCTTCTCCAGTGTCAAAAGAAATGAGAAGAAAGGACATGGAAGGATCGACCAAAGATGCTTTAGTGGTGAGAGGTCGACCGATTGAAAGAGATAAAGGAAAATTATTTGGTAGAAAATCTAAGTCGAAGGGTAGATCTAAATCCTCGATTCATTCGACAAGAAGATACTTGAAATGTAGTAAAGCTAGTAATTACAAAAAGGATTGTAAGTCGAGGGCGATGGAAGTTAGTACGAGATCTGACGAGAAGCAGTTCACTAAGAGAAAGATGAACCTGGATAAGGGAGGTGATGTGTACCTGGCATTGACCAGTACACAGTTAGATCAAGGTGTTTGGTTGATCAGATCAAGAGCATCCTATCATATGAAACCACATAGAGAATGGTTTTGCGAGTATGAACAATATGATGGAGGTGATGTGTTCTTGGGGGATGACTCAAAAACCAAAATTGTCGGATGAGGGAGAGTTCAAATGATACTACAGGATGGTAGGAAAATAACCCTTCCAAGTGTGCTACACATTCCAGGTTTGGAAAGAAACCTGATATCTGTCAGCAAAATGAGTGATGCTAGAGTGCACATTCTATTTCAGAAGGATTCGTGCAAGATGGCTAGAGGTGTGATGGTATTAATGAAAGGAGTTCATATTGGAACCCTATACAAGCTATTAGGGAATGTTGACTCGATTGGGTGCAACAACATCATTTCTCTTGAAGTCAACTCAACTCGACCAGAATCAGGATGAGTCAGTACAAACCTACTCAACAAGACATGATAAAATATACTTAACCATGCTATGGCACAAGAGGATGGGACACATTGGAGAAAAACGAATTTGAGCTATGCAGATAAAAGGTATGGTGGAAGGTTTTCCTGAATATGGTTTAGAAGTTGACTTTTGTGAACATTGCATATATGGAAAATAAAGTTGGGTGAGGTTCCCATCTGGTGCGACAAGGGAAAATGGGATTCTAGAATTGGTGCATAGGGATGTGTTTGGCCCGGCTACAGTTCCTTCACTTGGTGAATCCATGTATTATGTCTCCTTCATAGATGATTTTTCTAGGAAGATATGGATATATTTCCTGAGGAAGAAATCACAGTTTTTCAAGAAATTTGAAGAGTTTAAAGCTCTTATAGAAAACTAGATAGATAAGAAGATTAAGGTGTTGAGAACTAGCAATGGTGGTGAGTTCTGTGAAAACAAATTTGATTAGTTATGTAAGCATTGTAGCATAGAATGCCAAAATACCACACCATATACCCCAAAACAAAATGAATTTGTTGAGAGAATAAATAGAATGTTGATGGACAAGGAAAGGAACATGCTCAGTGGTGTTGGGCTTACACAAGAATTATGGGTGAAGGCACACAACACTGCAAGATATCTGGTGAATATGTCTCATTCATCAGTGCTAGTTGACACGAATCCACATGAGGTATGTTCAAGTAAGAAGCCTTTAATTTCACATATCAAAGTATTTGGTTTTGATGCATTTGTGCAAGTTCCCAAGGAAAAGAGGAGCAAGTTGGACAAAAAGGTGGTCAAATGTATTTTTATTGGATACAAAGAAGGAATGAAAGGATATAAGCTTTGGGATATTACATCAAGGACAACAGTGTACAGTCGATATTTGGTCTTCAGAGAAGTCGAAGGTAAGTGAGATCCTGAAGAAATTGTTCAGATCGAGAATAATCCTGAGACGATGCAGTTTGAACTAAGGAACGAAGAAAATGATTTAGATGAGTCGATTGAATCAGAGGAAGAGGTGGAACAATAGACTCTAGTAGAAATGAGGTTAGAAAGAGTAAGAAACCCAGGAGAAAGGTATAGTCTGCCTGACTTTCGTTCTACATTCATGTTAACTTCCATCAACGATGAGCCCAAGTCAGTCAATGAGGCAGTCAACTCGGAAAAGGGTAAAGTCTGGAAGGACGCCATGGCCAAAGAGATGGAATCCTTCCTTTCACAAGAATGAGACATGTGATTTAGTCAAGTTACCTAGTGGAATAAATATCGTCCATAGAAAATGGGTATTAAAGAAGAAGATGAATGTCTTAGGACAAGTCGAGAAGTTTAAAGCTTGACTCGTAGTGAAAATATATTCCCAAGTCGAGGGAGTCAATTTTAGTGATATTTTTTCCCTTGTTGCAAAATTAATTTCCATTAGAGTACTAATGTCTATAGCTACAACATTTAATATGGAAATAGAACAGATGGATGTGAAGATAGTGTTTCTACATGGGGACCTGGAAGAGTAAGTCTACATGAAACAGCCTGAAGGATTTGTAGTAAAGGGAAAAAAGAATTTGGTGTGCAAACTGGAAATATCCCTTTATGGTCTAAAGAAATTGCCAAGGATGCGGTACCATAATTTTGATGCATACATCCTTAGTTTTGGATTTGTGAGAAGAAAAGTTGATCACTACATATATTCCTAGGAAGAAGATGGGCGTTTCATATATGTAGCTTTGTATGTCGATGACATGTTGCTTATTGGAAACAACATAGATGCAATAAAGGAGGTGAAGAAGAAACTATCCTCCAAGTTTGACATGAAGGATCTCAGTGCAGCTAACTTCATTTTGGGAATGAATATTAAGAGAGATTGAGCCGCTAGAAAGCTCTGGTTGAATCAAATGAAGCATATTGAAATGGTTCTAAAGCATTTCAACATGTAGGATTGCCAATCAGTGAAGGTGCCAATTCCTATGGGAGAAAGGCTAACTACTAAACAATGTCCAAAGACATAGGAATAAATAGAGGGTACGGAACATGTTCCTTATGCAAGTGTTGTTGGTAGTCTAATGTATGTGATGGTATGCACCCGACAATACATTTCCCATGTAGTGGGAGTATTGAGAAGGTACATGCCGACACCTGGAAAGGAGCACTGGACAACTTTCAAGAGAGTATCTAGGTATTTGTGTGGCATGAAGGACTATGATGTATGCTACCAAGGAAAACTTGGAGGTGACAGTGGTAAAATAAATGTACATGGATTTTTTCAACGACGACTAGGCTGGAGATATGGATCGACAGAGGTCAAACAACCGGTATGTCTTCAAGATGTTCGATGGAGAAATAAGTTGGATGAGTAAAAGATAGACGGTCGTAGCCTTGTCAACAACAGAAGATGAATACATGGTAGCCACTCATGGAAGAAAAGAAGCAATATGGTTGCAAAGGTTGTGTTCAAGAATTGGGTTTGAGAAGAGAGCTCTGAATATAAGTTGTGATAGTCAAAGCATAATTTTTCTGGAAAAGAACCATGCTTATCATTCGAAGAGTAAGAACATTGATGTACAATACCATTTTGTAAGAGATATGGTGGAAATTAACAAGGTGTTGTTGGAGAAAGTAGACACATTGGAAAATATAGCAGACTCATTGACCAAGTCTGTGAGTGTTGTGAAGTTCTCTTGGTGTAGAGAGGAAATGGGCATTGTTGCCCTGGGTGTGTGAAAGAAAGTTCAGGAATCTCTTGGTTTCAGCAAAGAAGACAACAAGTGGGATAATGTTGGGTTGTTATATTCTTTGCAGTGAAATTATAGTTGAGGTGGATCGACTAATGGTCAAAGTTGAGGTTGATCGACAACAAGTAGAGGGTCGAAGTAGATCGACAGCAAGTAGAGGGTTGAGGTAGATCGACAGCAAGTCGAAGGTCAAAGTTAGTCAACCGGGTAAATTAGAAGTTAAAGATCGAGGCGGTTCAACATGGTAAAGGCATCGATAGCAAGTCGGAGAGGTAAACCAATAAGAGGTCGACAGGTGGGAATGTGGAAACCGACTGAAGACCGAATGAAGTTAGACTAGTAGTCAAATGGTAATCTGACTTGGAGTGGACTGTAACAGAATCCCGAGATTCATGGGATTTGTAGCTAATGATCTGCATGGATCTATAACAATTTTTGGGCACCATGACTTTAGGGTTTTTCATGTTATAAATCTTATAAATAGGCATGTTGTAAGGTCGTAAAGGATGATAATCAATGAATCGTAAGATAGCTAGTCTTTAGAGAAATATTTAGATGTAGGTTGTTGGTCATGCAGATGTATGATGGATAGGCTACATGGTTGTTCTTGCACATGCAAGAGGGTATGATGTCGATTGTGTATTAGGTGTAAGCCAAGATTAGACACATAACCTTTTATTCAATTTGAACAAGAAAAAAAGAGAGCCTAACACTCAAGGAATGTCATTTTTCTTGATTTGGGTTTCTAGGGAAAAATATCTGTGTACTGTGTGATTGCTTTGTCATTTACGTTCTTGATTAAATTCGTCTTCTCTTCTACTAGGATTAGTGTGGAAGTGTATCTCATTTCCTGGAAACCTTGAGGCTTTGTATACTTAAGGCAACTTAATATGGTTATTGTGAAGAAAAGTATCATTTTCCAAAGATAGATGATCTTTTCAATCAACTAAAAGGATGCAAAAATATTTTCCAACATTGACCTCAAATCAGGATATTATCAGTTCAAAATTAAAGAAGAATATATCAGCAAGACAACCTTTAGAACAAGTTATGTCCATTATGACTTCACAATGGTTCTATTTCGATTGTCAAATACACCAACTGTATTTATGTGTTTAATGAATGGTATTTTCATAAGTTACTTGGATAAGTTTGTCATTGTGTTCTTGGATGACATTCTTATATACTCTAAGTGTGAAGAAGAGCACAAACAACACTTCAGGATGGTGTTACAAGTATTGAGGGAACATCAATTGTATGCAAAGTTGAGCAAGTGCTCATTCTATCATAGGAAAATACATTATTTGGGATATATCATTTCAGTGGAAGGGATAACAGTGGATCTTGAGAAGATAAAATCGATAGAGGGATGGCTAGTACCAAAGAATGTCTCATAGGTGAGATATTTCATGGGGATTACCAGGTATTATAGAAGATTTATTGAGGGATTTTCAAATATTGCATACCCAATCACATCATTGCAAAATAAGGGTGTGGGATTTAAATGGACCCTTGATTTTGAAAGAATTTTTCAACACTTGAAGAGCTTACTCAGAAGTGCACCAATATTGAGGATCGATCATCCTAATGAATATTTCGTTGTTTGAAATGATGTGTGCAAGGAAGGACTTGGTGGATTCCTTAGTCAAAATGTGCATGTGATATGCTATGAGTCAAGAAATTTAAAGGAGCATGAGAGACACTATGCCACCCATGATTTAGAATTAGAAACTATAGTGCATTCCTTGAAGATGTGGAGACACTATCTCATGGGAAAACGATTTGAGCTTAGAACAAACCATAGTGGTCTGAAATATTTATTTGGACAACCAACTTTGAATTCCATACAAAGTAGATGGATGGAATTCCTTAGTGGATATGACTTTGAGATAAAGAATATCAAAGGCAAAGAAAACAAGGTAGTTGTTGCACTCAATAGGAGGATGTGTTTGATACATGCTACATCCATTAGAATGTATAAATCTGATTTAAAAGATATAATTTTAGAAGTTGCAAAATCAGATCAACATTATATGGAGACAAAAGAAAAATTATAGCAAGGTAATTTGCAACAAAAAATTCAAGACTATGAGCTAAGGGAGTATGGAATCCTCATGTACATCGGCAGAGTTTATGTGCCTAATTTTCTGCAACTAAAAATTGTGGTGTTGAAAGAGATGCATAATGTGCCTTATGTTGGGCACAGGGGCTAGTAGAAGACAATTGCAGTTGCAAAGAGCCAATATTTTTGGCCTGTAATGAAGAAGGAGGTGGTTGATTACATTTATAGATGTCTAGAATGTCAGAAGGTCAATGTTGAGCATAGACATCCAACTAGTTTGCTATAGCCATTTCCCATTCCGGAATGGAAATGGGAAATGGTGACAATTGATTTCATCACCAAGCTCCCTAGAACAACCAAGAAACATGATTCCATCATGGTGATGGTGGATAAGCTTACTAAATATGCCCATTTTATTCCAGTGAATCCAACTTGCAAGGAATCTAACATTGTTGATATTTTTATAAGGGAAATTTCTAGGCTTCCTGGTGTGCCTAAGGAAATTGTTTCTGACAGAGATCCCAAGTTCAGATCAAACTTTTGGAAGGGATTATTCAAAGTATTGGGGACAAATATGAACTTTAGAACACCATATCATCTAGATTTAGATGGACAAATAGAGAGGGTCAATCAGGTGATTGAGGATATGTTGAGGATGTATGTGATGGAAAAACCATCGAAATGGGAAGATTATTTGCACCTAGTTGAATTTGATAATAATAATTGGTATGACGCATATTTAAATATGATTCCATTTGAAGCATTATATGGAAGAAAGTGAAATTCTCTAGTGAGTTGGGAAAATCTAGCAGACAAAACAGTGGTTGGGCCAGAGTTACTCACGGAAATGGAATAACATATGGTGAAGATAAAGAAAAATTTAAAGGATTCCTAAGAAGGAAAAAAAGCAATGTAGATAAAGGTAGAACTCACAAATATTTTAAAGTGGGTGACCATGTTTTATTAAAAGTGAAGTTCAAGAGAAGTTCCTTGAAGTTGAGGAATCGTGCAAAGCTGGTAAAGAGATATTGTGGACCCTTTGAAATCCTGGAAAAGATTGGTCTTGTTGCATACATGCTTACACTACCTACATCCATGTGCATTCATAATGTATTCCATGTGTCTTTTCTTAAAAATTATGTACCTGATGTTAATCATGTAATTGATTTGAATGTGATTCAAGTGGAGCAAGATGGAGACTTCTGAGTACATCAAGTGTGCATATTGGATCAGAAGTTCAAGTTTCTCTAGAATCGAGCAGTAGGGTTGGTAAAGGTCTAGTGGACTTGTTACAGTCCTAAGGATGCAACCTGGGAGCATGAATATGCTATGCGGGAGGAGTAACCTTATCTTTTTGAAATTTTGATTATAAATGTGTATATAATGCACTAAGGATAGTAAATAAATTAGGGGGAGGGAAATGTAACACCCCTAGGCCAAACGCCAATTATAAATGTACATATAGGTCAGTGAGCCAACATGTTTTGAGCCAGAATGCCATTATAAATATGTTTTGAGACTAGAGTTTCAGTGTTGTTACTAGGACAGAGAGCCAAAATGTTAAAAGGCAAGTGATCCTATCATTGTAATATGTAATCACACTCAGATATTAATAAAAATACATCACTTATGCAGACCAAGCAGAAAAAAGAGTATGGGAAACTAAAAATCCACTAAAGGGAAAGGGGGGCTAAGGGTCTAGGAAGAGGGGCTAAGCCAAGGGGGGCTTAAGATAAGGAAATATCATATTAATATTTCCTAAAGTAAATTTTATGTTATTTTTTCCTAAGTTACTAAGGTGTGGGAACGTACCAAAAGTCTGCCCAAGGTAGCTCCCAACATGACAAGTGTCAATTTGGGAACATGCACATATATTGTGGGAACTTAGTATAATTTCCCAGGATTATTCCCATTATTCACTCATCATTCTCACTGTGACTCTTACCATATGTACCCTCCTTGCCACCATGATTCGTATTTTTACTTGGGAGCTTGGGAAGCTATTGGTAACCAGTAATCCTGGGTAATATGAGTTGAAGAAGCGGGTTTTCAGACCTGTGTGTACTTTAAAGAAGTCGGTTGTCAAGCACGTTGGAATTATCTCTGGATGAGAGAATTGTTGGGAATTGTTCCTTGGTTGCTAGGAAACTGTTGGCACCATGACCTGAGTGTTATTGTGTTGGTTAGACCTTATCATGGCTTAGGAAGCCTTCTTTAGTGGAGTTTCTAGTCTCATCTCAAGGGTGACATGTTGTTGAGAGATTATGAGCAACAAAGCCTATGGTTGGGAGGAACGTCTGAGGTCTACACGTAGTCGATGACTAATTCAAAAGTTAAGTGTTCTTATGTGTTTACTTGTTATTTATTGTGTGTATTTATGGTAATTCTGTTATGAGACTATTGTTATATTTATACTTGCATTTTTATGTTGTTATACTACATAAATTGTTCATATGTAGAGCTTTTGAATTTTAATTAATGGGTATCATAGGAAAAAATTTTGTGTGTGGAATTGCCAAGCTTGGGACTGGGGAAGCTACACCCTTCACTTGAAAAACATTTTCTTATTTCATATGAGTTGGTTACATTATTGCATTCAACAAGCAAGGATAGGTCAAGATATTCCCCAATAACCTTAGTTAAAAACTCTTGTGTGAATTAAAGGGCTTCAAAATCAACCAATCAAACAATTAAACATCTAGAAGAAAAGAGAAGTGGGGGGAAAATAACATGTTGAACCACTCATATTATTATCAAATGGTGAGCATGGAAAATACAAAGACGTTGAATTCAGTTATTAGTGTATAGTTTCTGATAGTTTACCATTGATGCACCAAGATACATTGGAATTATGGCTATAGCCAAAGCTTCCTATTATTGGGCCTCTTCCACCCACAAAAAATATGTATTGTCTAGTTCTATCAATAACATGTCAAAATTTTTGAAGTATGGTAGCCTCATCAAACCACACTATCTTATGTGTTTAAATAGGAAAGGAAAATATATCAAACTTTCTTCTATTAATGTCTATCATTCACCATAGTGGAGATATGAATCGGTGGGCAGACAAATGCACGTGAAATTAATAGCATAAAAATCATTATCTCCACTAAGGTGGTAAGACAAATGCACATTAAATTAATAGCATAAAAATCAACTCATATTAGTAGTCATCCTTCACATATATGAATTCAAGAAATGAACCGGTGGGAAGACAAATTCACATGAAATTAATAGCATAAAAATCAACACATATTAGTAGTCATCCTTCACATATAGTGGTCATCATCCTTTAGACATTGTTCTAGTAGATTACTTAGATATTCTATGATTTTTTCAACCCGAATACAACCCATGGTTTGTAAAATGAGAGCACAAGAAAAGAGTTTGAATATGGAGATCCATTCAAAAAGATATGATTTCAAGTATAGTAAGGTTAGGTCAAACATTAGCATAGTTGATAGACAATATTTCTCAACTCCAAATCATGTGTTTGCAAGTAATTCACAACATATGTGAACAATGATGAAAAATATTTTCAACTGCACCTATGTAGAATTAATTTTGTTGTAAATTTTTATGTTATCTCTGAAAATACGTATAAAATGTTGGTTTAATTCCAAAATGTAATTTCCTTTTAGTTTATGGTCAATCAATGCAATGCACTCCCAAATTGATTCGAGACACTTTATATATGTGTCTCTATTGTATACAATGAATTGATAACAAATAATTCATGTATGGAATAAGAATAGGATTGCATCTAATTAGGTGCACTTGAGGCCAAACTCCATAGAAAAGTCCTTCAAAGCAGTCCATCAGAAGTCAACCAACAAAAACTAGAGTTAGAAATGAACAGAAGTAGACACAAAATTTATCTAGAATTTCATAAACATTTATTCTTTTAACAGTGAACCATAAGGATTATATATATATATATATATATATAATTTCCAAAACAGAGTTGAAAGACTTATCTATTGAATGTTGTACACAAGGCAACTAGCTAAGAACAAACGATTTCGACCCAATTGCAGGTAGTTCGCTATGGACACCACCCCCTAGTTGGGTTATGATACCACCATGGTGAAGTGGGAAAAGAAGTTTTTGAATTCAAACTAAATAGTTCCAAACCAAATAAGTTTCACTACTAAGATTATTGATGATAGAGCATCTCTTAGGCACCCACATTACTTGCACCACGCAACACAAGGAGTAATTCCTTCTCTGCTACAAAGTACCTCAAAATTTACTCCCCCAGATTCTCTTTAGAATGTGCATAGAAATGTTGAGGATGATATATCAAGCTTCTCCATAATTTCTTTAGTTTCTTGGCATTTTTTCCAAGTCTAATGGCTCAATTTCATAGTTGTTCTATTCTATAACGGAATAGCTCTCTTTTTCCACTGTCCAATCTCTCTAAAACTCTTTCTCCATGTTTTTCTAATAGCCTCATTTCCCTCATTCTAATTCCCCGTGAATGAATCATATAAATATAAT
The DNA here is from genome assembly GCA_032191745.1 of Picea mariana. Lineage (NCBI taxonomy): Eukaryota > Viridiplantae > Streptophyta > Pinopsida > Pinales > Pinaceae > Picea > Picea mariana. The sequence continues at coordinate 57,416 of JASDQU010244292.1, forward strand.
TTCATCTCAAATTCTTCCTAGTTCCAAGAATGTAGGGAATATAGCTTGCTAATTTTTATGAAGTGATGGCCTAGATTGAGGGATTTGTTTCGTCCACACATCTTAGCATTTTTTAACTTTGAAAAATGAATTTTGAATAAGTGAAGGTTCAAAGTAACATGAGGTATATGTTTTTAGTAATAATCCCCCAAGACCCTCTCACCTTTCCCCTCTTGTGGTATCATAATGCCTTAGTCATTCATGCTCTACTAACATTATTCATTTTTTTATTAACTGCAAAAACAAAATACTTACAATATTCAAAGTACCATGGTATATATACCTCATGGTGTCATTATAATAGAAGTAAAATATCCATGCTATGTATTTAACAATTTTAATTACAAATATTTCGAGTAAAATGGGATATTACATCCCCTCCCCTTTGGAATAACATCATCCTTGGTGTTCCTTTATTGTAGCAATGTTTATGATGAAAACATGGATGTATATGCCTCTTGTTGGAAATACTTGGGGGCAAGGGGGTGAATCAGTATTACCCTTTTTCAAAAATTAGCAATCACTTTGATATTTTATTAATTACCACAATAGATCAACAATGAACTTGTATTTAAAATCAATTATATAAATAGAATTAACAGGAATTACAAGGTTTTATAAAAAAAAATAGTGAAGGGAACCGGTCCTTTTTAGAGCACCAACTCTAGGAGACACAAATCCCCTTCTCTAGGCCACCAACCCTAGGAAGCACCAACTCCCTTGTGTTTAGGGCACCAACCCTAGGAAGCATCAACTCCCTTGTCTAGTAAAGGATATGAATCCTTCCTTGCTCCTCCCTTCCATCCTCACTGCATTAGTATGATCTGTTCCTCTTCTTGGACTCTACTTACATTTTGATCTTCTGATCTTGACTACAGAGACACTTCTTCTTCACTGTTCTTTCTTGCTTATATAGTCTTCCAACTGGTGTGAGCTATGAAGAATTGTGTCTCTTGTTTAAACCATTGAACCTCTCCATTTAATTTTAACAGTAATAACATTTGTCTTTCTTTTATTGTTATTCATACATTATCATGAAATATTTCCAATTTAATGAGAGGGATTTCCATAAATCGATCACAGGTATGGATCGATTCATTTAACTCGATTCCATGCCTCTTTATTTCATTCTAAATTTAAATTGATTGAATCCAAGATTTTTTAATAGATTTCTAATGCACTGCAAGTATTGGATTACTTAAGATAAATCAAGAAGAAGTCCAGGTCCTATATGGTTCAACGTTCCTTTTACACCGAGATAAAATTCTTACTTTGTGTGTTAAATTTCACACAAAAAAACTTCGGGACCTCTATTCCATATGACCACAGGTGGTGGCTAGGCGCTAATCAAAACACGTGTTTTAATCATTTATCAAGATCAATGGTCATGTTTTAATTTGGACGTTGAGATGAACAACTGTATTTTATTTCGGAAATTTGTCCTTTGAGACTTCCAGCCTTTGAAGTCATTCAATCCTCCCAGAGTGCATTTCACCGAAGTAGATCGAACGATCAAGACTTATTAACCAATTGAGTAGACGATTCTCATTTACTTCAGGATTTCATAGTTTCAGAACTCTCGTTTAGCATGGTTCTTGCAGCTTCTTGAACTGTTATGTTTTTCCCTTCTACCACTCCATTATGTTTAGGAGTCCTGGGAGATGAAAACTATCTTTTGATACCATGATTTTCACAAAATTGAATGAACTCTTTAGAGGTGAATTAACCTCCATTGTCTGATCTCAAACATTTAATTTTGAGATATGTTTCATTCTCTACAAGGGCTTTGTATGTTTTAAACTTCTCAAAGGCTTCTTATTTTTCTTTTAGAAAGTACACCTAGGTCAATCTTGTGTAATCATCAATGATCAACATAAAATAATGTTCACCATAAGTACTTTTAGTTTTGGTAGGTCCACATAGATCTATGTGAATAAGTTCTAATGGTTTTGTTTTGGAATTCTCTTTTGTTTTGAACCTAACTCTTGTTTGATTCCCTATTTGACAATGTTTACAAATAGGATTTGAAGGCTTTATAATCTTTGGCAGATCCTTTAATTCCTCCTACTTATTGGCTTTGATTAAGTTTTTAAAGATTATATGTCCCAACCTTTTATGCCATATCCAAATTTCATCTTCTTGACCTAAACAACATTTTGTATTCTCCTTCCATGTCAAGGATGTACACATTGCTAGATGTTCTTGGTGCAATTGCCACTAGCTTCCCTGTATCTTCTCTTATTATCTCACATTTCTGAGAATCAAAGGTAACTATGTGACCTTGATCACATGTTTGACTTACACTTAGGATATTAGGCGTATGATTTTCTACTAAAAGTACATTTTTCTACTTTGGCCTTGTTATTCCATAGGCTAACAGTGCCTTTTCCAAGTATCTTGGCTAACACATTATCTCCAAAGGTGAATTTTCCTTTTTCTTTCTTTGTTAACTTGAGAAATTTTCTTTGATCTCCATTTATGTGTTTAGAACATCCACTTTCTATATACCATTGACATCCTTTGTTTTTGGCATGCAAGGATACTTTACACTATGTTTTCTCTACTTGCTTTTTCTTCCATACTTTTTTATTGTTGGGAATATTTATCTCTTTGACATATCTTGAAAATATACATTTACTGGCTTCATGTCCATAGTTATTACATTTGAGCCATTCCACATTGTAATATTGTAATGGAGAGAACAAATTATAGTTTATTTTACTTGTATTGAACTTCTGACTTCTTTGGACATTTTTTGGATTGTGCCTTCTATAGGCTTTACAATGTACTACTTTGTGTCCAAAATTATTACAGGAATAGCCATATCCAAGGAAGATATATTGATATTTGTTAGAGGTATTTCTTCTGGTGATTGTATTCTTCTTGTCATCTTTTTCTTTAGTAGGGGATGTTGATTTCTTTTTATTATCTTCTCTTATTAAGTGGATTTTAAGAGCATATGCCTAACTGATTGGTCTTTTGGCAGATCCTTGTGATGTAGAAGTTGAGTCTTGGGTGTATCCCAAACCAGTTTTTTTATTTAGTGACCTTTGATTACTTATAATTTCATCCAAGATCGTTGAACTATTTTGAAATTTTGATCCCTTTTTTTCTTTTTCAAGTTCACCTTTTAGCAACTCAATCTCAGCTTCTAGCTTCCCACATACTTTTTTTCTATCATTGAGTTGTTTTAAAATCACTTCTTCAATTATTTTAGATTCTAGGAGCTTGGACTTTAAATCACTGATGATCTCCTCTAATTCTTTGATAGTTTTTATGCATCTATTTCTCTCGATTCATGTGATTCTTCAAATTCTTGAAGTTGTGCCCTAAGTAGCTTGTCCTTGTTTTTATACTTTCTTAGTTCCCCCAAAGCACTAATCAGTTCAACTTATAGATCTGCTTCGCCTTCAATTTCAAAGTTTTATTAATTATCTATATTATTATTTTGAGTGTTTATTCCTATAAATATAAGCTCTGAATCTTAATCTTCACTTATGTCTAAAGAGATGATGTCTTCTTTGGAGTACAAGTTTTTCCTTTTCTTATAAAATTTCTTCTTATATTGGTTTTTCTGGTTGTGGGATTCTTCATCATTATTATTCTCCTACTTGGGATAGGGAAACTTGTTAGCAAAGTGTTTGATTCTGCCATAGTTGAAACATTTGAATGGTAAATTTCCTTTATATCTTCCAAATCCTTTCTGGAGTAACTTCATAAAGTTGGCCTCTTCTACATATGATATGTCTGACTGATCTTCATTAGAAATATGTTCATGTTTATTATTTTATTTAGATGCCTTAAAGGTTGTTTCTCCTTTTGATGGTTTTTTGTTCCCTGTTCTCATCTCATATGCAGTAAAAATTCCATGAGGTGATCTACTGCAAGTTTGTCAAGTTTTGGTCTATCTTCCATTGAGGAAATATTGGCATCATATCTCATAGGTAATGACCTTAATATATTTTTTACAATAGGTTTATCGGTAAGTTCTTCTCCTGCTACTCTGATTGAGTTATCTACGTCATCTACCCTATGAAATTATTCAACAATGTTCTCTTCTTCTTTCATCTTCAAATTTTAAAACTGAGCTCTATAGGTTTGTATTTTTTATTCATTGACTTTTTTGTATATGTAACACACCCACGACAGGGCATAATTTTTTTTTTTTTTCTTAAAGGACAGATTCTTCGTTCATGGTTTCTAATTTGGAAATTCGGGGAACCAGTCCGACCTCCTGATCAAGGATCTTCGATTCTGAAGCCAAACGATTCTCTGAGACCCTTATGGTCTCGCTCTGTAATTAAACACAAACCCTTTCAAATTCTAGGTGCAGGTCTAATGGTACCCGCGACCTTCCCTTCGTTCTTGGGGAAATTTTTTATTTTGGGCACTAGCCCCTTTTCTGATAAGCCCCTCCTTGAGGTGACCTTGAGTGATAACCTCACGCAAACACACAATTGCAGGCATGGCCAAAGGCAGTTTGAAACCAAACTACCTTTCGGCCCACAATTCTCCTCGAGACTCCACATGTCCTTTCTTCAAAACCATGGTTTGGATTGCAGCGCACCCTCAACTTCTTAAAGTTCGCGCATTTGTGATCCCTGCAATGCTACGGGACTGTCGATCTCCTGATATTGATGGTACTATTGAAACTGATGATTTAGATCTACCCTTTTCAAATCCATGGACTAGATTTTCCCCTCCTAAATCAATGGATGCGATCTCCTTTGTAATTCTAGACTTCGAAATTTTCAAATATCAAACCCTTCTTTCCTTCGTACATCAATCTTCCAAAATTCACAATCTGCGGACACCTATCCTCCTAAATCAACGTCCCCGCTTCTACTTCGGTTGTTTGACCTTTCAACTAGATCAACGGTCATGTGTCCCTCTTCTCGATCAACGGTCAATATCTCCTTCGGGTCTCCGAACTTCTGAGATCTCAAATCTCAAACTTCACCCTTTTTCTCAATGGCTTTTATCTGAAGGTTATAATCCACTAATGCATGTCCACTTGATATGATGATCAAGGATTACTTTGGGTCTTTACCCAGAGTCCACATATTTACGCCAAGTCTCCTCTAGATTTGATGACTATGAATTACTTCGGGACTTTACCCTGATCTCACAGATCTATGCCATGTCTCTACTGAACTCTGACAGATTAGATTCACTTCGAGTGATCCAACGCCTGAGATTTACTTCAGACGATCTAACGATTATGATTCACTATGGTTGATTAGACGATTGAGATTTACTTTAGATTTTTGGCTCTCCAGGCTTCGAAAATATCAATTCTCAAACTTGCCTCCTCCTAAACTCACGGTATCTGATGGCTCAAATTCACTTGGGAATTCTGACACTTGAGGTTTACTTCGGACGATCTGATGATTCAGATTCACTTTGTTTGATCGGAATATTGAGATTTTACTTCGGATTTCTGTCTCTTCGGGCTTCAAAAATCTTAAGTCTCAAACCTTGGTAAGTTCTCTCTAATGTGTGTGCGAAGCGCTAAGGCTCGTGAACCTTTATCTAATCAGATTTTTCTTGATCCTTTGCGTTGTGATCCAACGGCCACTGTCACTCCTCCTACTAAGCTTCTAACTTGCTCCAACTTAGAATATTTTCTAAGTGCTCGAAGGATCTGACCTTCGATTTACTTCCTGCAAGCCCTAATCTGTGGGTCTTGACTTCCGCTTCCCTCCTGAGCTTAGAAACTTGAAACAAGTTCGCCTCTTAGACCTCATTTGCGCTTCTGAAAAGCGCTAGTCTCTTCTGAGCTTGGTCCTTAGGGAATTTTGAATTCCCACGTACTCCTTACCTTAATTTTCTTACATCGGATCGATGGTCTATGACCTTCCTTGATCCACTTTCACCCGAATACAATGGATTTCCACCAGGCATCCCCCTGGATTTGACGGTCCGGGTTCACTTTGGCTCTTCAGGCTTCAGGAGTTTCAACTCCTGCACACTCATTCCTCTCTGAAGTGATTTCACCCTAATACAATGGATTTTTTCCACGCGTCCCTCTGGATCTGACGGTTCAAGTTCACTTCAAGACTTCGGCGTTCGGGTGATCCAAACGCTCCAACAATCCATCCTCCCGAAGTACATTCTTCTGGAGTCAAATATCGTGCACCACGTGTCCTTCCCGATCAATGGTCATGGTTTACTTCGGGATTTCGGCGTTCAGTATTTTCTACCTTTCCACACTCACTTTCTCCCGAAAGGATTTCACCTAGAGTTAATGATCTATCGGCGTGTGTCTCCCATGAATCGACGACTATAGATCACTTCGGGGCTTCACGCTTCAGGAGTTTCAAATTACTCGCCAACACAAACCTCTAGAGTGCAACCCTCCCGTAGTGTTAAATCTTTGAACACGCATCACCTACTATCAATGGTCAAGATGAACTCTGGCACTTCGGCCTTCGAGAGTTATCTCTTCCTGCCACAAGATTTCCTACGTAATGAGTTTTCTCTAAAGTGGTAGTTATTCTGACACCTATTCTCAGAGATCGACGGCTCAGGTGAACTTTGGCCTTCGGGAGGTTGACTCACTCCTCGACTGAAATCTCCCAGAGTTGGTCAGTGTTGGGCTGACTACCTCATAGATCTGACGGTCAGGATGGCTTCTGGGCATCCTCAAATCTAAGGCCCAGATTAATTTCGGGACTTTGGGACTTCGGGGATTTTACCTCCCTTACGACGAACTTTATCAATTCGTCGAACTCGCGAAGTTCGAAGGACTCAAGGTGTTAAATCCCACGCTCTTTTCCGTATCCAATGGACCTTGGCTCTTCTCGAATAATTCTCATTCGTTCATCTTCCAAACAAAGGAACCTTCCCTTTTGATACCTCAATCTCGCTATTCTTCCTGAGCTTTATTAGCTTTGAAAGTCTTAAGAAATTTGCACTCATTCTCCTGAACTTAACACTTAGAAGTGTCTTCTGCACAACTCTTGCGCTCCTTCATCAAGTCTAGAACTTAAGTGGTTCTCGGTCTCTTCTTTCCTCGTAGAGAGCTGGTGCATATTTGCACTACCTCTCCTGAGATTAACAAACTCCTTCCTCCAAGGGACTCAGCACGACTAGGAGGGTTGACATGCATACATGAAAGTATGCCCACGGTCGACGAACTTGTAGTTTGTGGATCTGGCTTAAGCCACCACAGGACGCAACCATTTATGAGTATAAAAACACGTCCAATTCATACAATTTCCTACTTGCCTAATTACACAATCAAGCAGACACAAAAAGGGTACAGTATAAATAATTAAGAAAACATATCCATCCATGCAACATTCATAGGCTATCCAACTTTAATTCACAGTACCACTTAAATACACAAGGTATGTGATTACTTATCTATTACAGGTGGTAGCCAACTAACTGACTGTGGGTTTTCGTCCTTCCACCTGACCATAGGCTCAGAGGAATTCATTCTTATTCCTCTGGACACTCCCGTGCCAAGACATGATATCACCAGGGAACGCTTGTGGTTCTCAAGGATTCTTTATCTGTTTCATCTTCTGCTAGGGTTCTGTTCTCTACAACTTTCAGAGATTTCTTTTTTTTTCATGGCCTTGGGCGAGGTTTATCATATGCTCACTCGGCATCAAGCTCGCGGCCTTCTGTTCATCATCCGCTGGAGAGCTCTGTGCATTCTCCTTACTAATTTTTATTATATCTTTTCCCCATGGTGGTTCTCGACCCATCCTATTCCTTCTATCATAAGGGAACTCGGGTCAGCTTGGTCTGCCATACCTAGTGGTACTTCAGGTTCACATTCTGCGGTTAGACCATGCTCCCATTCATGGGAGTGGTTGATAATTCAACCACTGGTCCTTTCTTCATTAACTGGTTTCTCTCCTTGGGATTCGAAGGAGATTTCTTATCCCCATCAAGGGAAATTTGGGGTTATTTTATATAATGAACCCTCTCTTATAGTTTTCACATTCTTTCCTCTAGTGATATCATGACCAATACTTTCAAGGCTTCACCCCCATAGTCAGTTATTGGAGACTCAAACAATAATACATTTACATTGTCCACAAGCCTTAGCATGGTAATCCTATTTTATGATTAATTACAAGTTGGGGGAAACAGGGTGTTACAATTCCCTCCCCCTTAAAGGACATAGTCCTCAGTGTTGTTTCTCAGAAACACCTGCCATGCCTTTCTCATTCAGCCACTTCAGAAGTCTTGATCTTTCTTTCTTGGTCAGGTCCTGTTTCAGACCCTTAATCTTTGTCACCTTATTTCAATAATTCTTAGACAACAAGCATATTAATCATAGTCTCATGTGGTAACATTGTATAAAAATTTCTAGGAATTTTTTTTTCTCATCTTAGCACAATAATTATCTGCGCAGTTTGTGGATTTGTATCCACATAGTTGTTTTTTTATCTAGGCTCATTGTTTTTCCTTGACATACCCATTAGGTGCATGATCTCAATCAATAGTTTAAAAGAACTATCAAGGTCTCCTCTTCCTTGTGATCACTCACCCTCCAAGCCTAGGCTCAGGCATCCCCTTCTCTGCTATGCAGTCCCTCGGGTGATCCATATTGACTTGCCAAGGTTTTCTCGCACAGAAAGAATTCCAGAGACTCTACCGAGTCTTACAGTCAAGGTGTCCCTCGGAATTTCTCTATCAAGGCATCCCTCCGGCTTGTGTTACCTCAACAAAACAAATTCTAGGCAATCATGGCTTACCACAGGGTTCTCATGGCTCAACAGCAGCCATTTTTCATGCTTTTATAGCTTGACAGCCTTCTGGCTCAACTAAAGTTAGGGACGAAGGTTACTATCCTTCTCTTGGTACCATAATAGATAGGGACGAAGGTTACTCTCCTTCTCTTGGTACCATAATAGATAGGGACAAAGGTTACTCTCCTTCTCCTATTACAAAAATAGTTAGGGACGAAGGTTACTCTACTTCTCCCGACTCAATCATAGATAGGGACGAAGGTTACTCTCCTTCTCCTGAGTCAGTCTCTATTTCATGCGATCGAATTACACTCTTTCTCACAGTTCTCCCTCGAACCTGAGAGATCAGTTTCTCGTCTCTGTACTTCTTCGTAGATCTTTCCCTTTCACCTGTATCACAGGTATACAGAAATTCATGAGACATCATAAATTTTTAAATTCAAATTTTTATTGTAAATCTGTCACCTATATATTTCCATATTTGTTCCGCACATGAACCAAATTCATAATTATGGGACTTTCCTTCCCATAGCGGTTTGGCTTAGCAGGAAATTGGTCTTCCTTATGGGTTGACAATGCTGCCATATCCAAGACCTCTTTGCGTCCTGCACTTTCAACTTCAATCAACCAAATAAATTGTTATCTTTTCCATGTACATACATTTTTATTGCACCTTTACAATGTCATCACAAACAATTTCAGAATTGTGCATACTAACAATCAAATTCACTTTCTAAAAAAGGAAATACCATTCCTTGTAGTTTTGCTCAGTATGCAATTGTTCTTCCAAGGGTTACAAACAATGTTTACTACCAGAGGTTCATACCTCCATCATTCAGGTTCTCCTTCCTGAATCATACATTACTTGGGTACCCAAGGCATACAATTTCCTTTCAAAAGTTCATGCATAACACTAAGAAAGTATAATATTTCAGAAGGGGTTCTTACCAAATCCCTTCATACCTTGTGCCACATAGGCACGAATATCTTTATACCAATTATTGGTTGCTAGCACCATGTTTCTGATTTTTACCTCATCAACAATGTTTTATGGGGACTTTTACAACCCTGTCAACAATATTTCAACCGCAACCTTCTTCTGGTCATCCTCTGCTTGAGGTTGTCCATCATTGGAAATTGTCTTCCTCAATAGCTCCAATTCCTTTCTATACATAGCATGCATAATCATAGTCACAATTACATTAGTTGTAATATTAAATCAAATGCATGTATCATAACATTCGAATTCATAAAACATCTTCAAAATGTCCTAGCATATCTTTATGCACTTCATCACATTATCCTCAAATGTTTCCACAAGGGCAACACAACATATTTTGATTGTATCTTCAGCAATACAATCCTTATCACTATGGTGTCAAAACCTCTTTAATTTCATTAGCGTACCGGCTTTCTCATCCAAGAGAAAACATAATACCCAGCAAGGAAAGAATTGGGGACTCCCCCCTTCTTCCAACTCTTTCTACACAGCCTGGGACTTTTCAGCCCAGGCGAGTTATCTCTAAAGCCTCACTGCCTTTTCTTAATTATGGATTCAACCAAGCCTATTCAATTAAACGTACTCATTTGTTCACTTAATCATACTCAGGGGGTTTACTTTCCTTTTACCAACTATACCAGTTTCCATAACTACTCTTTTAAATCCTACGGCTATGTTAAACAATTTAGGGTTCTTAGGGTGAGGAAAATGTTCCTCCTTTTCCCCCCCTTTACTTATGCAATCTACTTCTTATTGTGATCTTTCTTCTCTTTTCTTGAGCAGCCCTGGGTTAGGCTCATCCTAACTCTTAGGATACATCAACATGCTTTAATAGAAAAATCTTTTGCCCATAATGAATCATGAACCTGTGCATCCTGCATGTTACCATTCGGTTATCAGAATGGTCAAGATTCATTATTAGTCTTCTATTTATTAGATGATGTTTTTCAAAATGTAATCCAGAATTCTGGTATATATATATATACATATAAGCTCGTGGCTCACTGCTTAATTCTCACCAGTCATTAAGGTTGTGACTTTCTTTTCCTGACAGAGTCTTCACACAGTTCCTCCATAGGGAACTCCTTCAGCATGCAACTTCCTTATTGCATATACATCACTATTTGTGATGGCCTCAGCCATGAGTTAGCTTCAGCAGTTTACCAAATATGCCATAAGGAATATAAACATGCATCTTTGCCATGTACCCAAATTATGTATCCATACATATTCTGGTTTTGTTAACTTACATCACACATGCGCATCAATTCCACATTTAATATCATTCATACCTAACCGGTATTACTATCAGGCTTCATATTAGGAAGCTCCATAATGCATTAAACCCATGTACTCAAGCATAAATAAACACATATAAGTATTCATCATGCTAGCTTATTTCTTTCACTTTTCCCATGTCATTCACACACATGGACATATCAGGATTCTATATCCTTTTCCGAAGGATCTTCCAATCATCCTTATGATCATGTATACACATTCGTGTATAAGTAGGTGCATCTCTTGCACCTTTTTACCTCATGCATTCACTTGATAGTTTAATTTCATCATTAGTGTCCTTTAGTTTGAGATTGTAGTCACTTACAGGACTAGTCTGACAGTCATATCTCGTATTGATGTTGTCTTCTCTCAAGGCCATAACCAACCAGAGTCACTTTCCTCTTTATGCGACAACGTCTAGCAAGAAAACCTTCTTGCCTCAACATCCATAGGGTTTTTCCCATATCACTTTTCTCTGGTCATGAGGAGTTATATACTTCGATTTTCATTTAAAGTAGTAACTATAAATGCCAAGGATCCTACCTGATCCTATTAGATTCCTTTAAGCCCACAAAGGTATTACCCATTATATAATCCACCATCATCAGTGCCTGAAGTTCTAACTACCCATGCTTAGAAGCAGTGTTACGAACACCAGGTCATCCGTCCTTTGGGCTTCAGTTGCCCTTGACGAAACCCTACAACCTTCATCTATCCACATTCAATTCTTATTATAAATTTTAATTATCATATCCATACTCCGATAAGAGTAGTTATCACTTTGACAAAGGGCTAAAGAAATTCTTCTGCTGAAATTCAACAACAATTCCCAAAATCGCAGGTTCAATCTACAATCCTTCTCCTCAAGGAGTAAATGAAGATAACAATACCTCCTTACGCGACTCGTACATGAGCCCAAGAAGGACAAGTGTTGTAACCATGCTCTGATACCAATTTGTAACACACCCACGACGGGGCATAAAAAATTTTACTTTTCTTAAAGGACAGATTCTCCATTCATGGTTTCTAATTTGGAAATTCGGGGAACCAGTCCGACCTCTCAGTCAAGGATCTTCAATTCTGAAGCCAAACGACTCTCTGAGACCCTGATGGTATCACTCTGTAATTAAACACAGAACCTTTCGACTTCCAGGTGCAGGTCTAATGGTATCTGCAACCTTCCCTTCACACTTGGGGAAATCTCTGAGTTTGGACTCTAGCCCCTTTTTTGATAAACCCCTCCTTGAGGTGACCTTGGGCGATAACCTCACGCAAACACACAATTGTGGCTGCGGCCAAAGGCGGTTTGAAACCAAACTACCTTTCGGTCCACAATTCTCCTCGAGCCTCCATGTGTCCTTTCTTCAAAACCATGGTTTGGATTGCAGCCCTCCCTCAACTTTTTAAAGTGCGCGTATCTCTGATCCCGGAAATTCTACGGGACCGTTGATCTCCCGATCTTGATGGTACTATCGAAACTGACGGTTCAGATCTTCCCTTTTCAAATCCACGGACCAGATATGCCCCTACTAAATCAACATATGTGATCTCCTTCATAATTCTGAACTTCAGACTTTTCAAATATCAAACCTTGCTTTCCTCCATACATCAATCTTTCGGAATTGAAGATTTGCAGACACTTGTCCTCTTAAATCAACGGCCCTACTTCTACTTTGGGTGTTTGACCTTTCAACTAGATCAATGGTCATGTGGCCCTCTTCTCGATCAACAGTCGAGATCTCCTTCGGGTCTTCGGACTTCTGAGATCTCAAATCTCAAACTTCACCCTTTTTCTCAATGGATTTTATCCGAAGGTTATAATCCACTAACGCGTGTCCACTTGATCTGATGATCAAGGATTAATTTGGGTCTTTACCCGGATTCCACATATTTATGCCACGTCTCCTCTAGATCTGACGACTATGAATTACTTCAGGACTTTACCTGGAGCTCGCAGATCTACGCCACATCTCTACTAAATTCTGACGGCTCGGATTCAATTCGAGTGAATCGACACCTAAGATTTACTTCGGACGATCTGAAAATTCAAATTCACTTTGGTTGAGCAAACGATTGAGATTTACATCGGATTTCCATCTCTCCGGGCTTCGGAAATCTCAAATCTCAAACTTGCCTCCTCCTGAACTCACAGTATCTGACGGCTCAAATTCACTTGGGCGATCTTACGCTTGAGTTTTACTTCGAACAATCTGATGATTTAGATTCACTCCGGCTAGTTGGACGATTGAGATTTTACTTCGGATTTCTGGCTCTTCGAGATTTAGAAATCTCAAGTCTCAAACCTTGGTAAGTTTTCTCTCTTGTGTGTGTGAAGAGCTAAGGCTCATGCTCCTTGCTCTGATCAGACAGCTATTTATCCTTTGCACTGTGATCCAATGGCCATTGTCGCTCCTCCTCCTGAGCTTCTTACTTTCTCCAACTTAGAATACTTTCTAAGTGCTCGAAGGATTCGACCTTCAATTTACTTCCTGCAAGCCCTGATGTGTGGGTCTCGACTTTTGCTTCCCTCCTGAGATTACAAACTTGAAACAAGTTCATCTTTTGGACCTCATTTGCACTTCTAAAAAGTGCTAGTCTCTGCTGAGCTTGGTCCTTAGGGAATTTTGAATTCCCATGTACTCCTTATGTTAATCTGCTCACATCAGATTGATGGTCCACGACCTTACTTGATCCACTTTCACCCGGATACAATGGATTTCTGCCATGCGTCCCCGTGGATCTAATGGTTCGGGTTCACTTTGGCTCTTTGAGCTTCGAGAGTTTCAACTCCTGCGCACTCGTTCCTCTCTGGATTGATTTCACCTGAATACAACGGATTTCTGCCATGCGTCCCTCTGGATCTGATGGTCCAGGTTCACTTCAGGACTTCGACGTTCGAGTGATCCAAACGCTTCAACAATCCGTCCTCCCAGAGTACATTCTTCTGGAGTCAAATATCATACGCCACGTGTCCTTCCTGATCAATGGTCATGGTTTACTTTGATATTTCAGTGTTCAGTAGTTTCTGCCCTTCCACACTCACTTTCTCCTAAAAGGCTTTCACCCGGAGTTAATGATCTATCGACGTGTGCCTCCCATGAATCGACGGCTACAGATCACTTCGGGGCTTCGTGCTTCGGGAGTTTAAAAGTACTCACTAACGCAAACCTATAGAGTGAAATCCTCTTGGAGTGTCATATCTCCGAACATGCATCCCCTAGAATCAATGGTCAGGATGAACTCTGACACTTTGACCTTCAGGATTTCTTGCCTCCTGCCACAAGCTTTCCTACGGAGTGACTTTTCTCCGAAGTGGTAGATATTCTGACACTTTTCCTTGGAGATCGACGGCTCAGGTGAACTTCGGCCTCTGGGCCTTCAGGAGGTTGACACACTCCTCGAGTGAAATATCTCGGACTTGGTCAATGTTGGGCTGACTACCTCATAGATCTGACGGTCGGGATGGCTCCCAGGTATCCTCAGATCTAAGGCCCAGATTAACTTCAGGACTTCGAGACTTTGGGGATTTTACCTCCCTTACGATGAACTTTCTCAATTCGTCGAACTCGTGAAATCCGAAGGACTCAAGGAGTTAACTCCCGCACTCCTTCTCATATCCAACGGTCACAACGGACCTTAGCTCTTCCCGAACAGATCTTGTTCGTTCGTCTTCCAAAAAAAGGAACCTTCCCTTTCAATACTTCAATATCCCTATTATTCCTAAGCTTTTTTATCTCTGAAAGGCTTAATATCTATGCGCTCTTTCTCCTAAACTTAACACTTAGAAGGGTCTTCTGCACAACTCTTGTGCTCCTTCATCAAGTCTAGAACTTAAGTGGTTCTCGATCTCTGCTTGCCTCGTAGAGAGCCGGTGCATATCTGCACTACCTCTCATGAGTTTAACAAACTTCATCCTCCAAGGGACTCAGAATGACTAGGAGGGTTAACATGCATACATGAAACTATGCCCATGGTCGACGAACTTGCAGTCCGTGGCTCTGGCTTAAGCCACCACATAATGTAAGCATTTATGAGTAAAAAAACATGTCCAATTCAAACAATTTCCTACTTGCCTAATTACACAATCAAGCATACAAAAAAAGGGTACAATATAAATCATTAAGCAAACATATCCATCCCTGCAACATTCATAAGCTATCCAACTTTAATTCGCAGTACCACTTAAATAGACAAGGTATGTGATTACTTATCTATTACAGGTGGTAGCCAACTAGATGATTGTGGTTGTTTGTCCTTCCACCTGACCATAGGCTCAAAGGAATTCATTCTTATCCCTCTGGCCACCCCTATGCCAAGCCATGATATCACCAGGGAACACTTGCGGTTCTCAAGGATTCTTTCTTTGTTTCAGGTTCTGCTCGGGTTCTGTTCTCTGCAACTTTTAGAGATTTATTTTTCTATCATGGCCCTGGGAGAGTTTTTTCAGATGCTCACTCGACATCAAGCTCACGGCCTTATGTTCATCATCTACTCGAGAGCTCTGTGCATTCTCCTTACTGATTTTTATTATATCCTTTCCTAAGGATGGTTCTTGACCCATACCGTTCCTTCTTTCATAAGGGAACTCAGGTCAGTTGGTCTGTCATACCCAGTGGTACTTCAGGATGGCATTTTGCAGTTAGACCATGCTCCCATTCATGGGAGTGGTTGATAATTCAACCATTGGTATCAACCACTGGTCCTTTCTTCATTAACTGGTTTCTCTACTTGGGATCCGAAGGAGATTTTTTATCCCCATCAAGGGAAATTTGGGGTTATTTGATATAATGAACCATTTCTTATAGTTTTCACATTCTTTCCTCTAGTGATATCATGGCCAATACTTTCAAGGCTTCACCCCCACAATCAATTGTTGGCAACTCAAACAATAATACATTTACACTATCCACATGCCTTAGCATGGTAATCCTATTTTGTGATTAATTACAAGCTGGGGGAAACAGGGTGTTACAATATCCTTCATATACAACCTCCAATTTGTCCCAGATTTCCTTAGATGAATTACAATGCATTACCTCCACACATATAGAATTTGTCAATCTTCTGAGAATGGCATTAACTTCTCTTGAGTTCTCATTACAAATCTTCTTTCCTGTAGTATCTGTGGGTGGAGTAGCTGGTGCGGTGTAACCATCTACAACAGAATGCCAAATATCAAAAATAAGAGCCAACAGGTAGCTTTTCATTCTTATTTTTCAAAGAGCATAACCACCTCTGTTAAACAATGGTGGTTTGTTGGAAGACATTCCCTCTATCTGATCCATTTCTGATTGAATCTACCTTCTATTTATTAGATTTTGTTGAAGGCACTTGCTCTGATACCAATTGTTCAAAAAACTGACAAGGGAGGGG